>JAOWBU010000231.1:0-39462 GCA_026212405.1 Petrea volubilis
ACAACGCTTATAGGACTACAGCCAATAATTGTTTCAAAAGAATCGAAATAAATGGTTTCTTTAACTTGATATAGGGATCCTTCAAAGTGAGTGCTAGTGCATACAAATTTCATGCTTTGAACTCACAGATACAATTCATGGTGGAAGAAAAGCTACTCTACAGAGAGTAACACCACAACCAATCAATTGCACATACAAGCACCGATATCAGTACTCCAATTCTACAACATAAATTTAGAGACTGCTGATCACATAACATCAAAATCTAAATTCAAGCACCATTTTCCTCCCCAGAACCAGATAACAACTATCTAACACGAAAATGGATAACACTGCTAAACCATTTCCAAACTCCATATGAACCATTCCCATTACACAGACTTAATTTTTCATCAAATTTAATGCTTGATAAGAAAACCCATTCAAGTTACCTTTTGGAGAAGGCCGCATCATTGGCGGTAACAGAGATCTTGGTCTTGTCACGGGTGACGACAAGGGACTCCCCGAGGGCGCCGGGCTTCCCGCCGATCTTGATGCGCTCCTGGAGGAACTTTTCCAGTGAAGCGATGTCCATGATCTTATCCTCCACCGGCTTCGCGCAATCGATCACGAACGTCGACGCCTTCTTCTTGCCACCCTTCTGGGCCCCACCGCTCCCAGCTCCTCCTACTCCTTTGCTCATCTCTCCTGTGCAGCAAAAATCTCCTTCCACCACCAAAAGCAAACCTGCATTTTCAATAGCAATTTCAGCAATGAGATTGTGATCACTACAACAGAGAGCCCTGCAGATGAAAGGACTCTAACCTGTGCGGTTCCAAGATGGAGGGGCGGCGGAGGAGGAGGCGGAAAATGGAGAAGACGATCGAATTAAGGCCTTTTATTCCATGGGGTTTGGGTGAGAATTAGGCCGAGTTTGTGGGTTGTAGTTTGGGCTGAATGTCTTTTGGACCCAATATTTTTGGAGTTATCCACGTGTGAAAACGCCAAAACAAAAAAAATAAAAAACAAAACAAAACTTTGAGTTTCATTTCAAATATTTATTTTTTATTGTAGATAAATATACTTTTAAAATTATTTATAATGTATCTTATTAAAATTACTATAGAAAAATAATTTAAAATAAAATACAATGATAAATAAATAAATAAGAAAGAGACTTCAAAAAAAGTTGATAAAAGAGAGATGGTGAAAGAAATCGAGAAAAAAATGATAGAGAGAGAAGAGAAGAGAAGAGAGGAGAGAGACAACAAAGATAAAATAAAAAACACGTTAACTAGGGCAAAGAACAGAGGAGAGAGAAGATAAATTAGAGTGGGGGCACCTAGGTTTATTTATAATTATTAATTTTGGACACACCCGATGTGTGTGAGACATAAGAATATATATATATATATATATATAATTTAATTACATTTTTAAGTTTAATTTAATTATTCAACGACATCGTGGCTCTAATCATGGCTATTCCTCGACTCAAAGTAGTCGGAGTCCAATAAGATGTGGTCATTGTAGTCGGCCTCATCACACTAAGACAACTTGTTAGGATTTACATAGCCGAGTTCCCAAGCATGCCAATACAGCCTCCTACGAACTGACTAAGCCAGACAACAACGCCGGCTCCTCTAACACCAACAGTGTGACTCTCTCAGGGAAAGAGTATGCTAAATTTGTTCAATACCAATCCGCACGGAAGCAGCTCTTCCAATTGCCTCCCTACTCACTTAGGTAATCATACAACTTGCTTATTCTCCACCTTCACAACTCCTACACCTTGGATTCTTGATTCCGGTGCATCAGACCACAGGACAGGTAACTCCGAAATATTTTTCACGTTCAGTATTCGGACTCATTTCCAAGTGTTACCTTAGCTTATTGATCCCAAACCAAAGTTCAAGGCATCGGCACCGTATCACAATCATCTTCCTTATCTTTATCTTTTTTCCTCTACATTCCACGTTTTCCTTTTAATTTAATATCAATTAGTCCTTTAACTAAACAACTTAATTGCTCCATGACCCTTTTTTCTAATTCCTTTGTCATTCAGGATTTAAAGACAGGGAAGATGATTGGTGAAGGGCATGAATCGTGGGCTTTATGGAATCGAAGTGCCATCGCCAACTGCATACCAAGTCTCTGCCTTACCATTCCACATACATTGTCGTCTTGGCCATCCCTCCCTGCAAAACTAAAGGCACTTGCCCCGCATCTGCATCATATCGAGTCTCTTGAGTTTGAGTCTTGTCAATTAAGCAAACATTGTCGTGTCCCTTTCCCCTTACATCAAAATAACCACTATTTGCGTCCTTTTGATTTAGTTCATTCCGATGTTTGGGGACCGTGTCGAGTCGTGCTACGTTGGCATTTCGTTACTTTGTTATTTTTCTTGATGATTTCTCACGCAACACATGGATTTACCTACTCAAAAGTCGTGTTGAGTTATTTTCTATTTTTCATTCATTTTATTCAGAAATTCAAACTCAATTTGATCATATTATTCGCACGTTAAGAACTGATAATGCCAACGGAGTATTTTTCGCATGATTTTCAAACATTTATGCGTACCCATGGCATTATACATCAGTCTTCGTGTCATTACACTCCCTAACAAAATAGGGTTGCTGAAAGGAAACACAGGCACTTGTTGGATGTCACTCATGCCATGTTGTTTCATGCGCATGTCCTTAAAACAATTTTGGGGCAATGTTGTTCTCACTGCTTGTTACTTAAGTAATCACATGCCATCTATTGTGTTAGGTAATGTTTCACCTCATTCTATTTTATTTCCTAGCGAACCTATTTTCAAATTCCCACCCCGTATATTTGGGTTTGTTTGCTTTGTCTATCTCATGAGTCCAACTAGTGATAAGTTGAGTCCTCGATCCACTAAGTGTTTCTTTTTTTTGGGTTACTCTCGAACACAAAAAGGGTATTGTTGTTATGACCTTATCACATAGAATAGTGTTGACGTCACGTTTTTTGAGGCTACACTATATTACACTAATGCATATCTGTACTCTGATCTTGAGTAGTCTGTCACACTTCCAATGCCGGTATCTCTAACCCACCCCTCACCCCCTTCACGATCATATGCCAATCGATTATCTCACCAAGATTTGCAGGTTTACACTAGGAGGCATCTTGCATGCCCATCTCCTTAGGCCTTCTACCCTCCGAAATCGTCTCCCCCGCCTCCAAATCCTACCACATTCCCAGCTTCTGAGTTAGATTTTCCTATTGTTCCTTGTAAAGGTAAGTGCACTTGCACCTCGCGCCCTATGTCCCATTTTGTCTCTTATGGTTCTTATCTCCCACCTATTCTTCATATATATCTATCATCAATTCTATTCCTATCCCCACTAATATCCAACATGCCCTTTCTCATCCCAGTTGGAAAAGTGCAATGGATACCAAAATATCTGCTCTCCACCATTATGGTATTGGGATCTTGTCCTACTTCCCCCGGGTAAGTCCACTGTTGGTTGTAAGTGGGTGTATACAGCCAAAGGCAATCTAGATAGCTCCATTAATCACCTTAAAGTGCATCTTGTAGCCAAAGGATGTACTTAGGTGTATGGTTTAGACTATTTAGATACTTTTTCTTCTGTTTCTAAAATGTCTTCCATTCGATTATTCATCTCTTTGGCAGCTACATTTTCTTGGTCATTACATCAACTGGACATTACGAATGACTTTCTCAATGACGACTTGGTGAAAGAGGTCTACATGGAGCAACCTCCTAGGTATGTTGCTTAGGGGGAGTTTGGTATGGTATGTCACCTAAAAAAATCACTTTATGGCCACAAACAGTCTCCTCATGCCTAGTTTGGGCGATTCGCTAAAGTTGTAATCTCCTTTGGCATGAATCAATGTCCTATAGATCATTCAATCTTTCACAACCGTACATCTACTGGTATCATTCTGCTTGTTGCCTATGTAGATGACATTATTATTATAGGAGATAATAACACATGTCTACAACAGCTGAAGAATTTTCTACAGTCTCAATTTCGAACCAAAGATATAGGGGAGCTAAAATATTTCTTGGGGATTGAAGTAGCCAAATCTCGTCTTGGCATTGCCCATTCACAAAGGAAATACACACTTGACTTACTATTAGAAACAGGAATGTTGGGAGCAAAATCGGTTGATTCTCCCGTCGATCCTAACACCAAGTTATCTGATGACCAGAGAGAACCGTTAGATGATCCAGAGAAGTATAGGAGATTGGTTGGGAAACGAAATTGCCTAACTGTTGCTAGACCAGATATTTCGTTTGCAGTTAGTGAGGTGAGTCAATTCCTTAACTCTCCTCGAACTAAGCATTGGGATGCAATAATGTGAATTTTGAAGTACTTGAAGAAAGCATCTGGCATGGTTTTGCTATACAAAAATCATGGCCACCTCAATGTTGTTGGATACATTGATGCAGATTATGTTGGCTCTATATCTTATGGAAAAACAAGAAGCACAGAGCAATATCGAGATCAAGTGCTAAAGCAGAATATCGAGCAATGGCATACACTACTTGCGAATTGATCTGGCTAAGGCATTTTTTGGAAAGTCTTGGGTTCAAGCAAACTCAATCGATGCAATTAGTGTACGATAATCAAGCTACTATTCATATAGCAAACGATCCGGTTTTTCACGAGCGTACAAAGCATATCAAGGTGGATTGTCATTTTATATGTGAGAAGATACTGAAGATACTATAGAATATCATCTGTACTTCTCATGTGCCTTCAAATGATCAAATGACTGACTTATTTATAAAGGCATTAAATGGGGCTAGAGTAAAATTTCTCTGTAACAAGCTTGGAGCATTGATATATGTTCTCTAGGTTGAAGGGGAGTGTGAAAAATGAAAAACATGTGATGAAAATATGACTAAGGATTGTTGGTGCATTTAGTAGAAAAACATGTGATGAAAACATGTTGCTAGGGATTGTTGGTGTACTTAAGGCATTTATGAAGGTCCATATGTGCTAGTATAAATAGGACCTTGAATCACAAAGTTTATGTACAGAAAAAACAATACACTTCTTGCTTGATAATATACAGTTATTCTTTCAATTTTTATATCTGCACAGTTATATATATATTTACATGCACACACAGAGGGGTGGCCAAAAAGGGAGCATACAGAATCTCACACCCCTAATCCTCTTAACTGTGCCTATATTGTCTAGAAATCATGTTGGGGTCCTTTGCTTGTGGGATTGTTCTTGATGAGAATCAAAGAAGTAGGCATAGTATCCATAAAATTTCAGCTCGGTATAAATTAATGAAAAGAGCATCTGAATGAAAAAGCAAACTCAATGCTCTTTATTGCAAAAGAAGAATCAGTACTGCAGCCACAAAATACAACTTCTGGTAAATTCCCAGAAATGTTCTAAATGAATCACTCAAAAATTGAGAGAGAGGGCATCTAGATACAAGCCCATAACATGTAACCAACCACAAAGCATGTTACGATCACAATAATGTAGTCATAGCACCTACTAATGTGCAAGCATATTTTGGACAGGCTATGGTGTTTCAGAAATCTATAGCGTATCTAATCCTTGTGCGAGTATGTATCCAATGGGAGAAACTTTGGATTTCGATCTGTAGTTTTTCCTCCAGCTTTGTGGTCATAATACTCGACCACTGCTGCTCCAGCCAATGCAGCCAGTGTTAGAGCTTGCGCATGCAACCTGATTTTGATGCCCAGAAAAGTTCAGTAAAGACAATGCAAATAACAAGTAGTTACACGGGCGCACACAAAAGGGAGGGTAAGGGGTGGAGGGGTGGTATAGAAAAGAACAACACAAGTGCTCTAACAACTTTGACGATAATATGCACATGGATCTTTAAAAAGAACTTTAAAAGAGCCCATCTTGGCACTTTGGGAGAATTATCTTGAAGAAAAATATTCGGATGTGCTCGAAATGATGTAAATGCAGGCACAGTGAATGCACGTCAACTGACCCATTTCTTAACATCATGTTTGGTTCTAGGATTTTAAGTGGGAAAGGAAAAGAAAATAGGAAGAACAAGTATTTTTCAATGTTTGGTTACTAGGGAAAAAGAAAGGAAATGGTAAGGAAAGTAAAATAGAAAGAAAATATAACATAAATTGAGAAAAATCATTTTTCTTCCAATTAGGTGAGGAAAATGAAGGAAAAGTTATGTTATTCTCTCTAGCACTCTCACACTTTTCAAGCTCTCATCTCATTTTTATTGCTCAAACTAATTGATTGTTGATATATTTCATGCAAATCTTTTTTTTTATGCAATTAATTGATTGTTTGGATTTTTTTTTTGGTATATTTTTATATTTTCCTTTAATTTACAATAATATCCAAACAAAATGAAAGACAATTCTCTAGAAAAATTATTTACATTATTGTTTTCTTTAACAACCAAACAAAATAGAGAATTTTAAAATTCTTGTAGTTTCTTTTCCTTTCCTTAATATTTTTCTTTCCTCCTAAAATCTTAGAATCAAACAAAGCCTAAAACTCTGTTTGGTAGAAGGATATTAGGGAGGAAAACAAAAGGAAAATGATAAGGAAAAGTATTTGTGGAGTTTGGTTATTGTGGAAAATGGTAGAGAAAGGAAAACTAGAGAGAAAACGTATTATTAAAAAAATAATATAAATTTTCCTCATAAAATAGTAGAGCTTATACCTCTACATCTAGTTCCTCATCATTTTCCTTAGCAACTACAGAAACTCAGGATTTTGAATTTCTTGGATTTTCCTTTTCTCACAAAAATTCTTGAACCAAACAATAGTGTAAAGCTTAGAGTTCTCAAGAATTCAGAGCATGCACTAGGTGCCCTCCATCAAACGGTTAAACCACCCTTAATGTTATATAAACCCTCAATCATAGCACCATGAAGCTATTACTTAAGAAGGACACGATGCAGTTTCAATCAGGAAGCTACATTCAAGTACACCAGTTTTGATATGGTTATTCTAGACTGAGAACCAATTCAATTCAGTGATGCATATATAATTTACCAGAAAATAAAATATTTCAAGACATTCAACAGATTGTTCCGTAAAAAAGAGCGATACCGATTTAGACTAAAATTGGATAGTTGGAATTTTAGAGTTGGAAGTCTGCAAAGTTCATTCAAAACTAACTTTTTGCTACCCCAAGCACTCCTTAAAAGAATTTCAGGAAACTGTTTAAGCATGCTTCACAAATAGAAATTAGCCCACTCTTTTGATTAATACTTAGTTTGATGTCAAAGTGCGATAGCTTGACACAGAGGATCCTACGAATTGGTAATCACGTAACTCAATAGACTACACGCACAAACACGCAAAACAAACAAAAAATCTAATGGTAAAGCCAATGCCACAGTTAAAAGACTTCACACAAGCCAAATTCGAAACACAATGAAAGATGAAGCGCTTTGTGTGTGTGTGTGTGTGAGAACAATGACCCGAGAGAACGACAGAAAAAGCACGCACTAGTTTAAAGGTGATCAGCAATTCAAGAAGTCCAAAATACAGCTAATTCATTTCTCTTGTACCAGTATCTATAAAATTGAACCTATATGAAACCTTTCCAATCAAGGCCATACACCAAAAATTTTCAGCTATCCATGAAATCCTTTAACAAATCTCATAACTTGCCCAACAGTTAATCGACTTTAAAATACAACTACACATTTAAATTAAAATTCGATCCAAGAATTTGCCCATTACATGAGAGCAGTAAAAAAAGAATTACCTAGCGTGGATGATCTTAACACTGGCCTTGCCGGGCTGGCTCCAATTGTAAGCCAAAGATCCAATTACACCGCTTGCCCACAACCCACCTTCAAGATTTCAAGAAAATTCAAACAAAATTACTTAAAAACTCGCTTATCAAGAACTTCATCTGAATAACAAGGTTGATACAAGTCATGGGACTCAAATAACGCATGAAAATCTGACGATTCAAGATCGGATCAAGAGGTTGGATTTTGGATGGAGCAGCTTACCAACGGTGCGAAGCTTGTTCTCGACGACCCATTCCCTGATGGATTCGAACTTTGACTTGACGTTGGTAGATTCGGCCATATATTTTTTTTTCTTGTATATTTGTGTTGAAATTTAGTTCTACGAAAGAGGAGAGGGAATCAAAAGAAAGACAGAGAAGGAAAAACAATTTTGTGGGTTAGATTTGAGAGCAGAATATATATAATATATATATGTGTGTGTGTGTGTGTGTGTGTGTGTGGAGGGAGAAAAAGAAGAGGAGGAGGAAGCGAACTTTGCAACCTGTAGGAAAAGAAAACAGTTGGCGAGGGTTGCGAGTTGATTTTGAAAGTCAAATTCATGTTCTATTACACTTGTACGCGGACACGGGTCGACGCTTTATAGTTAAAAAAACCTAAAATGGTTTAATGTGGGCAAGAAAATTAATGGCATATTAAAAATGAATAATGTCTAATACGTATGGTACATATTAATGAATTACATTGATATTTTTTGAATCAAAATCAAATTATTACACCAATTATCTTTTCATGAGTGCTAAACGCATCATATAATTAACTTTTGTGTTTATTTATAGAGTAGTGTATTGGATATACTTGATACGTATGCAAAAATAAAAATAAAAATAAAAATAGAATATAATATATAACAATATGGCCGAGTTCTAATAGAATAAAATTAATCTTTATTATTTTCACTATCTTTTTAATTATTTACATTACATTTATTAAATTTATGGATAATTACATCTATTATCCCTCTAAAGTTTCGAAACTACAAGTGGTCCTCTAAAAATTTTCAATATTACCCACACTTATCTGAACAAATTTGAAAATTACATATACTCCCTGATCAGCCGGTTCCCGATCGAAATTTATTGACGTCAGAATTTTTTTTTTATGAAAATCCAAAACTACCCTTGCCCTATCTTCTGTCCCTTTTTCATTCCTTTGGGGTGCCCTTTGTAATATTTTAAATCATATAGGGGGTAGTTGTAATATTTATATCTTTTAGGGGCAGTAAATGTAATTTTTTGAACAACAGGAGGACACAAATTGCCTAGGTTTGAATGAATTTGGCAGATGAGATACTGTATGTTTTTGAGGAGTTTTAACTATTATATTTAGGAAAAGGAAAAGACCAATGTACTGCAGATAATAATTTTGTTATGTGCAACGATAATGCTCCCTCAAGAATTTTGCAATAAAATCAGTCAATGGCTTCGTTTTTGGGTTACCTGTTTTAAGGCTTACCTGTGTCAGAAGTCAGACCTGCCCCTATTCCTTTTAATTCATTAGTTTATTATAGTTCGTTTATTCTTGGAGAAATTAGAATAGAATAGGTCCAAGGTCATTATTTCCTTCTAGGTTTTTGCACAACAACATCTTTATTCCCGTCGTCTTCCTTTTTGGAGGAAACAACTACTAAAGTTTTGGAGACAGGAGAACACAAACCGCCCAGGTTTGATTGAATTTCGTAGATGAGATTTAAGAAATCGAACAATTTATATTACTTTTTCAAATAATCAAATTAGTAAGAAAATAAAAACCCATAGCCAAAAACCTTGGCAGCAGACAAAGAGGATATAGATCCCCTATCGCTATGTGTTCCTATGTGTTTTTGAGGGGTTTAACTATTATTTATACTAATAAATTATTTCAAATAATTCTTAAAAAAGTATTCTTATTAAAGAAATTTAATAATATATTTATATTTTCATTTTAAAAAAAATATTTAACTACTAAATTGAAATATATATTTTTTTATATTTTGCACACACGTAGAGTGTGCGGTGTTACTAGTATAAAAAAAGAAGAGGCTTTACACACTCAAAACAGTAGTTTTGACGCCACCATACAAAATTTTTGATACACCTATTATACCATAAACTTTCATTAAATGGGAAATTCTTTTAAGGTCTCAAATGAACTTTTACTCTGCAAACATAATTTTTTTTATCTCCTATGTTGTCGATATTCTCCTTTTTCTTATCCCACATTGCCCCACTTTCAATGGAGTTTCATTGCAATTTTTTCTACACAAATAATACCCAATGTACAAAGAAAAGGTGGGTGTGAAGGATCTGATTATAATTTATGGTTATCTTTAAAAACAAAAAAGGGATAAAATAAAAAGAGCCGGGCATTTTTTTAATTGTTGGCATTTCTCCCTTCAACTTTATTTAGAGCCCGTTTGGATGGGCTTTTTTTAAAGAAGAAGCACTTCTTTTTTGAAAAAAAAGCAGTTCGAAGAAAAAAAATTGTGTTTGGATGGGCTTTTTGAAAAAAGCAGAAGCCAGAAAAAAAGCCAAAACTGGCTTTTTTTAGAAGCTACCCCAGAGTAGTTTCAAATAAAAGCACTTTTAAAGCACTTTTAAGTATTGTATCCAAACGCAAAAGTGTTTGGCTTAAAAAAAAACTCTACTATAAAAAACACCGTTCGAAAAGCACTTTTTATTTAAGCCCATCCAAACGGGCCCTTAGTCTTCTTTTTGTTTCTCTCTCTCATGTCTTCAATTTCAAGCAAGATTATCAATTTCAACCAAGATGAAATAATCAAGTACTTGTATCTTTTGTTAATTCTTTTTCCAAATAAGCTTTACCTTATATTTGTTGGCTATTTATTATTATTATTATTATTGGTGAAAAGAATCATTAAATTGTTGGAGATCAAAGTGTGTGCCGCGTAATCCATCTCATAATTTTTCTCCGAAGTTAAAGTGCAAGTAATTTATGAAAACAATTTTTAATTGTTTTGGACATAAATATAAGGATTTTTTTTATTTAAAATATATATGAATCAGCTTTGAATTGTAATAATTGCATGCTTGGTACTGTAATTAATTGCTATCAATACATATCTAAAAGTATTAATGGCAGGTTGGTATGCAGGAAATAATTTATGTGCGAATGGAATGAAGATGAAAAATGAATAATATTATATAGTATTTCCATACTTGGTATGCTAGCTCCAGAAATAAAGAAGAGAATGAATTAATTTAATTCATGTCATTTTAAAGAAGGGGATGAATTAATTTAATCAATGTCATTCTTATATTTGGTAATGAAGTAGTAATGAATCAAATGAATAAAAATAAATCAAGTATATGATTCAAATAATTTTTATATAAAAAATTTAAAATTTTAATTTAAATAATATATTAGTATTGTATATTGATGATCAATTAAAATATTATAAATTTTTTTATATATTGATATATTATTTTTTATACATGATATATTATGTTTTGTGTACTTATTATAAAGTATGCATGGGTATCAATTATTTTATATTCATAGATGTAATTATACGGGCATTTACTACATATGATATAATATATATATCCCTTAAAATAATTCTGATATATAGTTTCATTATGAATATCAAATATATCAATAACTTATTTAGTATTAATTTTATATTATCATATATGTGCACGTACGAATATATGTAAGCAAATGTTAATACATTATACATTTTAAAATGAAATATCAGATATAAATTATAAATATATATAGTTTATGTATATATATAGAGAGAGAGATTTTAATGTAATAAATATAATTTAATAAATATTTAATTAGTGTAAATATAAACTTTATGACACATGATAAATTTAATAATTATTATGCTAATAATACGAAAATATAGTTCATTATCAATTTGTTGGGAATAGCTAAACCCATATAGGATGGGTGGAATTGCTAAACCCACATATATGGAAAATGGTGATTCCTACTGAAATTAGTATTCATTCCTCTAAATTATACCAATCGCATCATTAGAAAAGAACATGAGAATACTTATTCCTTTCCTTCATACCAATCATATCATAATTATAATAATTTATATAAATGTATGCAGGCATGGATTGCGTGCTTGGACGATTAGTATTTAGAAAAAGAAAAAGAAAAAGACTAATATATTGTAGATAATATATATATATATATATATATATATTTTGTGTAATGATGATGCTCTCTCAAGAATTTCATAATAAAATCAGCTTATCACTTCTTTTTTGGGTTATTGGGTTACTAGTTTGAAGGCTTACCCGTCCCGGACCCACCCCAATTCCTTTTAATTTATTAGTTTATTATATTTTGTTATACTTATAGAAATTAGAATAAAAAGGTCAAATGCCATTCTTTCCTTCTAGGTTTTTGTACGACAACCACTTTCTTCCTTTCTTCTCTTCTTTTTTGGAGGAAACAACTGCAGAAGTTTTGGAGACAGGAGAACGCAAATTGCCCAAATTTGATTGAATTTGATAGATGAGATTTTAGAAATTGAACAATTTATATCAGTTTTTCAAATAATCAAATTAGCAAGAAAATAAAAACCTATAGTCGAAAACCTTGATAGCAAAAAGAGAGCATACAAATCCCTTAACACTATGTGTTAATGTGTGTTTTTGAGGAGTTGAACTACTATATTTAGAAAAGGAAAAGACAAATACACTTTAGATAATTACTTTTTTTTATGTGTAATGATGATGCTCTCTTAAGAATTTTGCTATAAAATCACTTCATGACTTCTTTTTTGGGTTTTTGGGATTTGAGGAATCAAAGAATTAGTATAGGGTTTTATCGAGTCGATTAGTGGCCAACAATATACAAGGAAGTACAAGTCATTTAAAAAAAAAAGAATATGTTTGATCTGGCGGGTCTATCCGATGGGTTCCGAATTGAGGTGAAGACAGGTTTTAGGTCCTATCAAACTCTTCATGTTGCCATCCCTAATAAGTTTGAGGGGTGCAAAATAAAACTCTGATCAACCCTAAAAATATCAAACACCCTTTCTCAACCTAAAAGAAATATATTAATGGACAAAATTACCACTTCAAGTTCAATGAAAGATTCACGTTGCCTCTGTGATAATTCATAGGGAAAAATGTTGTTTTAGGACCGTATGTTGCCAACTTTTTTATTTAAGGACTTTAATTTTTTGCGTTTTAATTTTAGGACTGAAATTTAACCACCCATTACACATTCAGGACAAACGGCGAATTATTCCCGGGAAATGACATGTGAGACCCACGTGATGACTAAATCTGATGTGGCATTGCATAGTTGGCGTATCTTGGTGTTATGTGGCAAAAGAGTTATTCTTGGTCATTTTGGAGGGAAACCATATTCCATTTCCCTCCAAAAAACTGGTTTTAGTCAACTAACATTAAATAGAAAATAAAATCAGACTTCAGGAAAGAGAAGAGAGAAAACCTGCTTGTGGGGGGACACAAGAAAAAGACATTTCAGAAAAGGCAGCTGGGAAAAGAATGGCGTCTTCGTCTTCCTCATCTAACCTACGTGTGAGTGTACATGTCTGTGAGTGTGAGAAATTGGCTATGTTGCAAACTTCATGGACCGATGATAATCCTGGCCGTAGATTCTGGGGTTGTCCAAGTTGGAAGGTGATGATCTTGCTAAGTTAGATTTTTTTTCTATTTTGGTTAATTTTGTTGAAAGTTGTACCTTTTTAAAAAAATATTGGGAGGATCTCAAGACATTTATTTCTGATTTTACAGAATGGGGGGTGTGAGTTTTTTTTGTGGGAAGATCCAGTACCAAACAACCGTGTAAAGGCCCGCGTTAGATCACTTAGGCGTGAAAAGGTTGCAATGGAGAAACAGGTTGAAAAGTTGGAGAATAAAATATGAAAGATGAAGTGTGGCATAGTTATCTCTTGGATCTTGGTTTTGTCCTTTGCTTTTGTTATTGGTAAAGCAGTATGAAGGCAGTCCTAGTAATAATATGTACCTTCTTTTGTAATGGTAAAGTAAGGATGTTGAACATCTTTTTCTATTGTAATGGCAATGTAGTATGTAATGATGTTCAAGCTACTATGTATTAATGTAATGTTGTTGTACATCTTTATTTTGTACTGTTAATGCAGGGAATTTTAGTGCTTTGAATGGATTGGTTTGGTGTTTCTTTATTTTGGTGTTTGGAAATGGTAAAGGGGAAGAAATTAAATGGTAAGGGATTAATGTAAATGCTACGAAAAATGGAATGAAAGCAAACCTAGATAAATAAACATTAAAGTAGTTCAAAGTAGCAGTATCATATATACAAAACATCATGCTGCTTGCCACTTAAAGACGTGAAAGCAAAATGGCCAAAAATTACATAAGTTCATGTTCGTTGCCATACCATTAAAGCAAAATGTCCACAAATTACGTCAAGTCACAAAAGATGTTCAAAGTTGTCATTAGGTTACAAAAAGAGTAGAAATTACAGACATTGTTCACTTCCAAGGTGGCCTTATGTTCAAAGGTTGTTTCCCTTTCCCCTTAATATCTGAACCTTTATTCTTGGTCAAGGCTGCTTTAAAATCATTCAAATACACGTACTTTTTGCCTTCGTCCATCACAAGATTTTTGACTGCCCCAAATGTAGGTAGTTGTATTGGTAGCTTGAAAGGCCTTCCAATAAAGTTTGGTGGCGCCCTGATATTAATGCCTGCCATTACTGGTGGTGGCCTTATCTGCCCCTGTTGCAGCTGTTCATACATGGTTGGAGGGGCCATGGGTGTTGGAGCATCCTCAAAACCATGTCTCAATCTAGCAGACCTCCTAACTTGGAGCACCTATTAAAAAATAAGATTTTAGTACTACTATCATTATAAAAATATTGTAGATAATTCAATAAAATTATAGATAATTTACTTACATTTGCATTGTCTCCCCTTTCATCAAAAATTTCATTTGATTGATCTTCTTGGCTAACCCGTGGTGGAGCATGTTGAGACAAGTCAATTGTTTCTTGCATAGCAGATGGACCAGCTTCAGTGTCTGTGCTTTGAACTCCTTTGTAGCTTTTTTGGTTGTGCCCCTCTTCTCCACATTTGCTATATACTTCACTTTGACTTGTTGCCTTTTGAGCTTGTTCCTAATAACAGTGTTCAAAGGCTTGCCTCTGCTTCTTCTTTTTGTTTTTTGTTGGGCTTCATTTGGTTCTCTTCTTCTTGCCTTGGTAGGCCTGTTTGGTGGTCTCTCATACAATGGGGGCAGTGAGGGAGGATATTGAGTTGGCATCCATTCATCTCTCCCATTGATTGGATAAATCACAAACTTGTACACCTCATTGTATGTATGAACATAGTAGCAACTATCAATGAAGTCTTCATATTTGAGCTTTTGGCCAGAAATTGCACATAGGGCATGTTTGCATGGTATGCCTGATAGCTGCCATTTCCTACAACCACACTACCTATTCACCAAGTCAACTGCATATTGAGAGCCATCTAAACAAGTAATCTGATAATGAAAATCATCAGATTTCAGGGGAATACATTCACCCTTTTTTTTTCATGGAGTTTTTGATCTGTTCATTTATTTTTGGACACAACTTTATTTTCCACTTCTTTTTTGCCCTATCTCTGTTTTCCATCATCCTTTTCATCAAATACTCCACGATTTTTTCTAACAAAGTTACAATAGTTAACTCCCTGAAACGAAGAATGTTACTGTTGAATGTTTCACACAAGTTGTTGAGTAACATGTCACATTTAACCATGCATGAGAAATGTGATTTGCTCCATTGTCGCGGTGGTTTTTCAGACAACCATTCAAAAGCTTTTTCATCAAGAGTTTTCATCATAGCCATTCTCCTACTAAACTCATTTATAGTAGAGGCTTTTGCACACCTCCAAAACGCAGTTTTAAATGCCTTGCCCTTAAAACCAGCATTAACAAAATTATTCAACATATGTCTTACACAGAACCTGTGTTCAGTATTACGAAAAACAGCCTGGAATGCTTGAATTAGGCCTTTTTGTTTGTCGGACATAAAAGTGTATTCATAATCTTTTTCAATCATCAAGTCAACTTTAACAAGAGACAAAAACCACTCTCATGTATCCCTATTCTCTTTCTTAACAACAACATATGCAATAGGTAAAATATTGTTGTTTAGATCAACCCCAACAACAATTAAAATCATGTCCTGAAGGGGGCCCCCTTAAGTGATACCCATCAACACCTATCAGTTTTCTACAACCATTAGAAAAAGCCATTTTCAAACATTACAAACATATAAAGTCTATCAAACTTGTCGTCCCCATTACTGTCATTCGTACCTAAAATCACAGTTGAACCAGGATTGTTTCTTTTTACCTCTTCAACATAATCGCACAAAAAATTAAATTGTTCATCAAGTGCACCCCTCAGCATTTCAAGAGCAAGCCTCTTAACTCTATAAGCTTGTGCTATAGTAACTTTACACCCAAGGTCATACTAAACCTCTGCTCTAAACCACTCTAAATCTCTATTAGGGTCAGCCTTGAATTTTTGCAAGTATCTTTTACTAATCCAAGAAGATTTGACATGTTTGTTGTTGAAATCAGGAATGCAAGTATGATCAGGGTTCAAAGTTGTAACTTGAAAGGAGGATTCACCATTCACCGAATGACCATATACTCTCTACTCACAATCAACATCAGCACACACAACATACATCCTAAGCTTGTGATTCTTTGTAATTTTGATATTCCTGTTCTCTCTTATAGCATGTGAGTGAACAACACATTTAAACTCATTTTTGCCATTAAATTTTTGACTTAACAAGAACACAGGATCATAAATATTTGCAGGATTAAAAACAGGAAAGCTCTCACTCTCTCCCTCTTCATCAGAACCTCTTTCTCTATGCAAGTCATCTTCACTCAAGTTGATATCTGGTTACCCATCACCATCAAATACTTCAAGATTTGCATCTACATTTAAACCCTCATTTCCCTCTAAGTTCACCTCTACATCCCCCTCAACCCCAACCCATTCTACATCCTCATCAACAAATTCATCATCTTCATCAAATTCTACCCCAACCTCAAAGTCAGAATCTTCAGTATCCTCAACCACATCATCTACTGGAATTTCAAATAAGGGTGTTTCCCTACCCTTCCCTACTTTTGCCTCAATATCAACCAAGACATCCCTTACATTATCATTCCCTCCCACCCCATTATCAGGTTCACTAACTTCATCATCCCCTGAAGCACAATGATCAACATATACATTAAACTCTCTAACCCTCCTAAGCTTTTGTTCACACAAGTCTCTCAAACCTTCATCACTACCAATAAACAAAAACCCAGACTTGAACCTATGATAATACTTTTTAAAACCATAAAGACCAACTAATTTCTCACAAAACAAACCAACGGCTATCAAACACAAACAATCAACATCCACTTGGTCAAATTTATACACTAAACTACCAACATAAATAGGCTTAGGGCCATCAGAAAACTCACTCCCACAATGGAGGCTCAAAGTTATAAGTTTACTTTGAGGATCTGCATGCACAAATAAAAATAACAAAAATAAGAAAAATGTCAAATTATGTTTTACCAGTTTCAATAAATACATACTTTTTAACACTTATTCACTTAAATGCAACAATCTGGCCAAAATGTACTTCACATACTTTGTATTACAAATACAAGTTATTTTTCAATTTTTTTTTGAAAAAATGCACAGTGATACTAATTTCACATAATGGGACCACACGGGAATCCAACAAAACCCTTTTCACAGAATCAACAAGCAATAAAGCAAAGCCAAACAAAATTTTCTTACTATTTTACTCCTAAAAAGACCTTCCCCCCAAAACCTTTAAAAAAAATTTAACCAACAACATATAAAAAAAAATTGTTGCAACACAAAGATCGACAAACTCACCATATCGTGGGGGAAGGGGTAATATATTCCTCTCAAACTCTCTGAGTTGTGGCATTGTCATTCCACCACTCCAATCTCTCTATTCCACGGGAAATGAAAGTGTGATTTTAATTCGTGGACAATGGGAATGAACTAGGGTTTTTAATTTTGAAATTGGGCAAAAAAGAGGAATGAAAGTGGTTTTTAATTCTGAAGAAATTTTAGAGCTGTTAAAGGCTAAGTAAGTCATGTGACAATCACGTGACCGCCAACTCACATAAAATTCCAGCTTGCATCCAATTCATCTATTACGTGGCAACTACACCGTGTTATTACAACGCCGATTACAAATTCCAACCAGTTACGTCACTTTCCCGTCCAAAACACGCAATTCGAGGTCATTTGTCCTGAACGTGTAGTGGGTGGTTAATTTTCAGTCCTAAAATTAAAACACAAAAAATTAAAGTCCTAAAATAAAAAATGTGGCAATATACGATCCTAAAATAACATTTTTGCCTAATTCATATAGCACCTAACCTTTGTATAGTGATATGTTATTAACTTAATCCTACATTTTATTGAGTCCAAACTTTATTAAAATATTATTTTTTATTTAGATTTAGAATATGTAAATAGTTGTAGAAGTATCCCATAAACTTTTTTTTCACTTCAAAGTTCTTCACCATATTATGATAATTCATAAAGTTTTCAAACATTTTTTGAAATTTTGAGTTTATTTTGCAAATGAATAGCTAGAAATTGGGAATTTGTTTGAGTTTATGCATAGCACCTTTATAATAAAGCTATTTAATCATATCAACAAATCATTTCAACTAATTCAATTCTATGTTTTTTTCAAAATATTTAAATATTAAATTCTTAACTATAAACTTTGCATAGATAAATTAGTATTGTAATTCAACCCATATAAAATATTATTTTAAAAATTAAAATCAAATTAGTTGCTATCTTGTCACACTATGATTCAATGGTGATAAAAATTAATGTTCTCATTATCGTCGCTGACAATTAGTAGTGCGCTTATGGTGACTATCTTGTCATGATGGAAATTGTGCAAATAATTCTTGTGATAAATTAAATCTTTTTGTCTCTCTCTCTCTCTCTCTCTATATATATATATAATTAGTGGATAAATTTTTTTCATTAAAGTTCAGAGCATGTCCATTAATATATTTCAATTAAATTGGGGGACTGTTAGATGTCTTATATAATATAGGAGGGCATATAATATAAAATCGATATATGTAGGTGCAAAGTGAATTGAACTGAATATTTTATATTTGAATTTGGCTCATGTAGAACATAATAAAAACGAGTATAGTAATTTAAATAGTTAACAACAAAGCTAATGATGTTTTATATATATCTATATCTATATATGTATATAAACAAGGGTGTTGTGATTGGGAGGGTAGATGCTATCAATTGGGTATTATTCAATTGGATTTTTAATATAGAATCGAGTATTACGACGTAATAATTTTTTTTTTAACATTTTTGGACATTATATTCAAATTTAATAGTTAAAAATACTAGTTAAATTATATCTAGTTGGGTGGCATGAATAAAATCGTTGTGATTTAAGTAATACATTAGAAAAAAACAAGAAAAAGAAAAATAAACACAAAAAGAAGGCTTCTGCTTTGGCCATTAACCTGACAAGTGTCTCACGTGCGACTTCATATTGAGACTGACTGATGAATCACGAGACGTGCACGTGTAAAATCTTTCTTTTGAATTTTCCCTTCCTTTTTATATTTGTTATTTTTCAATTTTTCAGACTATATAACCTAACCCCGCTCACTCCTCATTCCCCACTCTGGTTATTCTCTCGAACGTTCCAAGCCCGAATTCATACGCTGGTGACGAGAAACCCTCGTGTTAGAAAAGGTTGTTTCTCTCTCTCTCTCTCGCTGAATTTGTTTGTTTTTTATTTTTTTGAAATTCAAATATTTGTAATTTGTTTTGGTTATCTTTTATCGAAAAGAAGATTCTTGATTTGTCTTTCTGTTTGCGGTGTTTATATGAACCATTTTAATTTCAATGTGGGTATATTTGTTTTTGAAGTCTTGGTTTTAGCATTTCTGCTGTGTTTTTCGATGACTGAATCCAGTTGAGCCCTGTTTTCGACATTTGGGTTTAATTTAATTCACTCAAAATTTGTTAAGATTAGGGTTTTATTTGCGAGAAGGGTTCATTTTGCGTGATATGGTGTTTGTGGTGTATGAATTTGTGCCAAGCATATGAGAATCTGAAAGGAAAATATTTTTCTGGAAAAGCTTTTATTTTGTTAAGAACTTGACTAAAGAAGAGGGGTGGAGGTTTTGGTTTTTTCTCGTTGTGGATTTAACTTCCAGTCACTTAGTATGTCCAACAAATTATAAAGATGAAATAATGTGTGAGTCATTTTTTTTTGAATGCGTGGTACACTTAGTTTTCGATTTTTGCTTTTGCTGATTTTTCCTCCTTATGATGGTCTCGTGCTTTAGTATCATTTAAAATATTTTCGTACCTGGAGCATGTAATTTATTTTATAAGTTCAAAGTACGTGTTGCTTGTGTAATATTTTCTAGAGAATGAATTTTATTATGTTTTCCAGGAAGGATGGGCCGCTCAAGCAGAACTATTTATGTGGGCAATCTTCCTGGTGATGTTCGCGAGACTGAAGTTGAAGATTTGTTTTACAAGGTTTGTTTCAGTGATTACCTGGTTTCAGGGGAAGTGATTTTGGGGGGTGATTCTAATTATCCTAATAATCATGAAAGTGATCTGGATTTGGATTTTAGGATTCTGCTCAATCTCTTCATGCTTTTCCTGAATACTTCAGTTCATTCTCCTAGTTAATCTTGGTTTCCTGAGCTACTTGGGTCATTTTGGCTGATTCCTCAGTATTTTGGTCCACTTGTAAGATCTGCTTATATATCTAGTTTTGCTAAAGAAATATGTTTGAGCTAAAGGATTTTTCTTGTAGACTCCATGAATTTCTCCAAAATCTTAGCCGATTGTTTAGGGATTTTCTTAGCTATTTTTATGTTTGTATACTTTACTCATGCATATGTAATGTTGGTTTTTTTTTCATATGATCATATCTGATGATAAAATTTGAATTTAATTTGAAAATATATTGATTTTACAAGCATATCTTTTTCTATCTGCTTAAGAGCTGTTGCTTTGTCCTTCATAACTCAGTATTTTGTAAAGGTCTATCTCCTCTTTAGCCAGCAATAATCAGCCGAACCGTATTTCCTTGAATGCTGAATCTTGGTTTATAATCATGAGTTGTTTTGATTATGTTTCTGGTTATGACGAGCAAGTTGGGTTTTGTCATGTTTATTAGTTTGAGTTGTTAGGTACTTATCATTAATGTTTTTGTTCATTCGTTTTTTGGTGCAGTATGGGCCTATTGTTGATATTGATTTGAAAATTCCTCCAAGACCACCTGGTTATGCGTTTGTAGAGGTGAGCAGCCATTTGAAACATGGTGCAGTGAACTTTTATTTGGTGAAACTGAATAATGTTGTCCTTCATAGCGCTATTAATGGTTTTTGACAAATGTGCAGAGAATTTATGCAATATGATTGAGAAAATGTTATCTGTGGTTCTGTTTTATGCACTTCCTTCTAACAAAGGTTTCCATTGCTCTTGTGTTCAGTTTGAAGATTCTCGCGATGCTGATGATGCCATCCGTGGCCGAGATGGTTATAATTTTGATGGCTGCCGCCTACGGGTTGGTATATATTAGTTTGGTTCTCGTAGTATGGTTAGTAAGTCCCTGTATCATCCAGATTTCTTGCGTTCTTTGTCTCATTATAGGTTGAACTTGCACATGGAGGGCGAGGATCCTCATCATATGATCGTCACAGTAGTTACAGTAGTGGAAGTAGTCGTAGTGGAGTGTCGAGGCGTTCTGACTACCGTGGTAAGAGGTGTTTGCATGATTATCTTAGTTAGTAGTTTTTGTGTACTAAGCTTGTTGGAGCTACTAGTGTGGCTGTAGCGAAAATCCTTGATGACATTTTGTATTTGCAGTGTTGGTGACTGGACTTCCTTCTTCTGCTTCCTGGCAAGACTTGAAGGTAGCAATTTTCTTTTTCAGTCTTACTGTGTATGTTTTCTACCTTTTTTTGGTGGTTGGTGGGTTGGGGATGGGCCTCGTGGTGGTGAAGGAGGGAGCGATTTGAGTGGGTGAAACATGTTAACATTCCCTTCTTTCCACTCTACTTTGTTGGCTATTGTGGTAATACTAATCCCTCAGATGCTGGTTATGTTAATAGGATCACATGCGTCGAGCTGGAGATGTCTGTTTCTCTCAAGTTTACCGTGATCGTGATGGTAAGTAGATGTTGTCTTATAAACTCTTCACGTTTGATGTTTGTACAAAAGTTTGCTTGTTAGACGGGGCATGAAACATGCAAATGCAGAAACATTAAAATAGTCCTTTTGTATGTCATCACTTTATAATTTGGAGACAAAGTTAAGTTGATTGCCAGCCTGCTCTCCACCTGGGGCAAACAATGCTACAGATATGTTGAGGAGCCTCAATTTCAAGATCTTGCAAAATAATTACGCCATGTCTGTTTCTTGCCTATAAGAGATCAAACAAAGAAAAGGCTACTTTAAGAATTTACAAACTCATCATATGTGATTTGTGCATCAACAGACCTCTGCTTGTTAGATTTTGAGCTTAAATATTGATCTGAAAGAATAAGCATAATTCTGTCAATATGGTGGATAATTCTGGTACTGAGCAATGATTAATCTAATTAAGGGTGCCACCTAGATCTTTATGTGACAAAAAAAATTGAAGAAAGCCGAACTAGCTTTTATGTGAGGCACTGGCGGGTAAAGTTACATGACTTCTCTTTTAGGACATTGAATTAACGGTTGGTTTTGCTCAATAATTATATAACATGTCACGGACTTAAAAAATGCCTCTGCCAACAATGCATAGTGGCTTGAATAAACATGTTGTTGAAGTTTAGGCGGTTGGAGAATCATGTCCAGAATGTTCCACAGGTGGATCTTTTGTGTTCTAACTCTTTGGACTAGTGCAGTATAGGTTTCCACAATCTAGAGACGTGCAATCTCAATGATTTAGTTTCCTTTTCTACTTCCTGCTATATAATTGTTTTTAGGCTTCATTAATTTCTTAGTCAAGAAATTTTGGTTTTAGATATTACTTTCTTCTAAGGACCTGTGTTGGGATTCATAGTTGGATGTGTTGTACCAGTTTCCATGTGGTCAAGCTGGACTGGTGGTTATGTTGGTTGTAAATCTAAAAACAGTGTAGGAAAGAGAAAAGATCTGAGCAGTCCTGTCCGTTGTTCCTGTCCGTTGTTTCTAATCTTTACTAACTTCTCAGTGAGCAGTCTTTTCCGGTGGTCCACCCAAGAATAGTGATTCCCTTGTTTGGTGCTAGGTACCTAGGCTGTCTTTACATTAATTAATTGAATTTGAGAAATAACATCAAATGCTTTACTTTGTGGTTCTTGGCATTGAGGCAATGTTCTATGAATCTCAATCATGGTTGATTTTGTTTTTAACAAGCAACCTTTCCAGTTCAATTTGAGTTTATTGCTGTTTTGTTGCATCATCCTTGTACTTTGTCTCTTGAATTATAAATTTACAATATTGTACTGCTTTCGGAGTTCTTTATCTTCATGTTTTCAACTCGTGTTGTCAACATTATGAAATTGTTTTATGGTACAATGTTATCTGCCTTATATACAGCTCAATTTTGAAAAGGGAGTAAACTTATATATACACACATATATATATAAATATATATATATATTTTCGTGATATCCACCGTTCTTGTATTGAGGTCTTTGAAGTTGAACAATCTGCAAGTTCTGTGGTGATTGTTAGCCACACAGAGTTCTGCTTAATATGTGCTTGTGCATAATTTGATCTATTTTTTTTTTAACCCCAGTTACGTCTGTTTATGTACTATTGATGGTGGTAAAATTCTTATCTAGGCATGCGGGGAATTGTTGACTACACTAACTACGATGACATGAAATATGCGGTGAGTTCATTTACTCGACATGCCTAATTAGTTTTGTGGACATTCCATTTCTTGTTATTGATTATCTGAATTTGAATTTAATAATTTTCGTTTTGGTGATTGATATCACATTTATTTGCACGGCCTTTTTCTGTTTGCTGTTTTTTGTTTGAATGTGTAGATAAGGAAGCTTAATGATTCTCTCTTCCGCAATCAATACTCCCGGGCTTATATAAGGGTATGTTGGGATGAAGATTTGAATTGCGTCATGAAGTTCATTACTTATGCATCTGTCGAATCTAGGTGGAGGAGTATGACAGGAGACGTAGTTATTCGAGGAGCCCTAGTAGAAGTCCTTATTCAAGAAGCAGAAGTCGATCACACAGCTATGGTGATAGGGACAGGAGTAGAAGCAGAAGTCGATCCCGCAGCTATGGTGATAGGGACAGGAGTAGAAGGCATTGTTTAATCTATAAAATTATAATCTCTGATTTGCCTTCGAATAACTGTTTTTTACATTCTTAAAACTCAGATGATTGTATTGTGCAGTGCTTCTCCAAGGGTGAAAAGTTCTCGCCGTGCATCTAGATCTCGTTCAAGGTCTGTTGCATCACGATCAGGATCTGAGCCACCACGCTCTGTCTCAAGGTCTGATTTTCCCCACTTTTTGACTGTGATGTGACTATTGACGTTCTTAGTAGCTAGTGTTAATTTGTTCATGTGTAAATTGTACCTTTTGTTTTAACATTCTATATTGTTCCTCCTATACGCAGTCTGTTGATTCCAATGCTGGCCCTAGAATCATCCAAAAACTTTAGATTGTGAGAATGTTTCCTTAGCACAAATATTTTAATCAAGTAATATACGTTTAATGGGGTTATGGGATATGTACATAAAAAAGTGGCAAGTGGTATTGATATATTGGATGTCAAATCAAATTAGAGCCAAACATGCCGGTCAAACAAGAAAAAACACCGCTGAGCTCTACTGTAAGCGATTATGAAAAAAATGCGAACATTATATATCTTGTAGGAATTTGGGGCTATATGATTAATGAAATAAAATCAATTATAAATTAATGGATGCAATAGTGAGAGGTTGAAATAGTGGTCGGACAAGAAGGCAATATTAGTGACATTCAGTTCAGTTCAGAAAGGTGTGATGGATTTGTTGTTTGCTCTTTCAAACCACCAATACTTCTGAAAGAAACAAAATCCAAAACGCTTCTTGCTGATACCTGCAAAACAGCTCTCCTGTTGAACTCTCATCTGGTGGAAAGTTGACAATGGCAAAATCAGTGGCTTTTGATTCCCCCTGTTATTTGTGACCCTGGCACTTGTGTGTCTGTCTCTCTCTGTGCATCAATCCTTTTTACCTAGAGGAGGATGGTTTTTTGAAAAGGGCATGCGAGCTTTAAGGATATAATAATACAATTATGAAGATCGCATTTTTTGTTTTCTAGATTTGGCTTTTCGTGGCGATCTGGGGATTGCATGTTAGGAACTTGATGGCTTGTGGTGCTCAATTTCATGTGATTCATTTCATTGTGGAAATACGCTGCTAAGTCGAGCACCTGCGGCAAAACCCAGATGGTAAATTTCTTTCAAGTATGCTATATGTGGTCAATGCCCACTAGTGAAAGTTTTCAAGCAAAATTGGATGGAGAACGGATTTGCTGCAATCTGTATGCTTGATATATTTTCATCTCACAATTGAATGTGATGTGATTACTGGGAAGGTCAATTCGTCGGTTATGCTCTAAGCATAAATTGCTGCTTGAGTCTTGGGCTTTTTTTACCGAGTCAGCGACTATGGTTAGGATGACCTGCTGGTAAAATCTCGGTGGCGCTACCACAAGTATATTTTTTTTATACCTTGTGTCCTGCATGTCATTCCTTCTGTATCTTGGTTGGGATCAGAGATTTAATGAAAATTCTTTCAAGTTTTGAATTCTGTTTTTCTGGTAACTTTGCAGATCTCGGTCAAGATCTAGAACAGCATCACCAGTAAGTCTAACTCTGCTATTTAACTTTTCGAAGTTTATAATTAGGATTGGTTACAAAAACCCCCTTGAGGTTTGACTATTTAACTTTTCGAAGTTTATAATTAGGGTTGGTTGCAAAAACCCCCTCAAGGTTTGGCATACTTCCACAAAACCCTCGGCGGGATGAAAAATTTACGAATACTCGCATATGTTTGGCTTTGTACTACAACTCCTACCTTGTAGTTAGGAAGTATATGCAATACAAAACCAAACATTCTGTGGGCATTTGTAATTTTTCATACTACAGGAGTTTCGTGCAAAAGGACACCCCCCACCCCCCCACCCCCCCTCCCCCCAAGGAGTTTTTGTGTAGTTAACCCGTAAGATGTGATGCTTGGGAGATGTGGAGACAAGCAGCACCACTAGTTTGTGTTGTGCTCCTCAAGTGGGTTTCACCTGTGATATTCTCAGGACCTAGTGTCCTAGGACACGCTTCCAGATTAATTCACCAGTAGCGTTCCATGCGCTTGACATCTTTAATATACCTTTTGTATTACAGCCTCCACAACCCAGAAGCAGAAGTGCTAGTCCCGGCAGGAGCAGATCCAGGAGCAGGAGCAGGAGCGGGAGCAGATCCAGATCCAGATCGGTATCCAAATTATCCCTTTGCAATGAAAGTATTATTAATTTCTGAAGTGTGTTTCGAAAGTGCTTATTAACTTGTTTTTGACAGGTAACATCTGACTGAGACGTAGTTGGGGATCGAAAGCCCGCTGGTGGATAGGACTGTAGGATTTTCCTAAACTATAGTTGGAATTTATCTAGTTTGACTTTCATATGTGAAGTAATTTTTTAGTTTCTTAGGCGGATTGAAATTGTTTCCCGTAGTTTTCTAGTATTGATTGTTGATGTATCGAGTCGTATTGAACTGTGATAGTATGCGCGCCAAAATTCTATTTCAGATGCTGTCTGATTTCTATGCGAAGCCAGGTCGGGTTTCTACCTGGGTGTGGGAAACTTTTCTCACCCAAAAGTACCCCACAAATGCATTGAACGGTTATGATTCATTTGATAATTGTTTTCATAAATACATGATGTGGTATGAATTATAGTTGTGTACGTGTGGAGTCCAAATCTGGTCCGTAAAAGAATTTTTTTTTTTGTTAAGTGATGCGCATTGTCGAGTATTTGACGTGGGTTTTGGCCGAGAAAAGTTCATCCAGCAGTTATGATTTACTTGATAAAAATATTTTGAATACATTGGCGTGGTATGACGTAGTTGTTGGGTACATGTTTGTGGTTTGAAATTCAGTCAATGGAATAATTTTTTGAGAAGTGTTATTCAGTGTGGAGTCCTAGTTTTTCTTTCTAGATCAATAGAATTGGAAATTTTTATATAAAATTTTGGGGAGGGGAGTGTGCAAAAGTTGGGTTGTGTGTGATTTGGGAACACGCTTTGGATTATTTGTTTCTTTCATCGAGTGTGGAAAGAGATGCTTTAGAAATTGGGGATCTTAATATACAAAAATGTCATTTTTGTATTCTATGTCTATAATAGGTCTGTTTATAGGTAGGGTTTTACCTTATCTTTGTTGATTCATTTTCCATCTATACTTTATTTGTATCTTAAAATTTTAAAATTTATTTATATTTTATTCTAGTTCATACTATTACAAATGAATAAGTTGTGATAGAATTTTATTCATTTATTCATTCCTATCAATTGGGTAATGATACTCAATGAGTATTGATACTGTACACATTTTTTACATGCACATACTGTACATATATTTTTCACACACACACACACACATTGTACACATTTTTCACACACACACACACACACACACACACACACACTGCAGTGTGAAAAGTATGTGTGTGCAATGTGTGTGTGTTAAAATTGTGTGTGCTTTGTGTGGGTGCAATGTGTGTGTGTTTTGTGTGGGTGCAATGTGTGTGTGTGTGTGTATAAATTAACAAAAAAGACATAATATCACAAAATGGCAAAAAAAAAAAAAAAAGGGTAGGGTTTGGATAAATATCCTAAAAATAGGATAGATCAAATATATATATCAAATGGGCTTGTATTTAAATAGGATAGGGTACGATATACGGTATCATTTATTTGTTATTTTTTGGATTAGAATTAGGGTAGGGTAAAAGTCTACTCATTGAGAGGCCTAGTCTGTAATATGTACAAATGTTTTTATAAAGATAAATACATATGATATAACTCTACGAGTGTATATATATGATATTAATTAAATGACAAATATCTATAATTTAAATGGGATGGGTCTGGAAAGGTTGAGTTTAAAACCCAAAACCTAGGACCTGCTAGAGACCTACTCCTTAAGTCTAAAAATTGGATACATTGCGATCCCGTGATTATTGTATTTTTTGTCCTGTAAGTATGGAGTAATTAAGTTTTAATCTTTAATGTATGCCTTTTTAAATTTTAGTCCTTTATGTTACAAAATTTTCAATTTTAGTTCGATTTTGAATTAAAGTGCATGCCATAGCTGACGTGTTAGGTCAAGTGGCCAGAATTAGCCATGTTGGCGCTGATGTGTCAAATTAATTTGGGGGTTTTGTAATTTTCCCTCCATTTATCCAAGTGACAACCAACTCATTATATTAAAAAAAAGAAAAAAGAAAAAAGAAAAATAATATAAAACATGTCATTTAATATATATATACATATTCATAAATACACACACACGCACACACACACACACACACACACATTTATATATACATTTAATATACATGTACATATTCATATATACATATACACACACATATATACATATATATACACACACATGTACATATACATATATATATATATACACACACACAAACAAAGACACATATACATATACACACACACACACACACACATATATATACACATATAGAGAGTGAGCGAAGAGAGAGAGAAATAGGGGGTTTACACACACACACACACAAATATATACATATATACAGAAATTGGGGAGGGGGAAGTTGGTGTGGGGGGGGGGGGACGCTGGATCTGGGGTGGGGGAATTGGGGAGGGGGGCGGGAAGAGGATGAAGATGAAGATGAGACATTTAGGGTTTTTTTTGGTTGATTTTTTTAGTTTTATTAATTATGTAATTAATTATTTTTTAAGATATGATATACATAATTTAATTGTTTTTGAAGAAGAAGTGTATTAAATTTATATAATACTTTTATATAATAATAATAATATTTAAATTTCAATTTTCAAATTTTTATTTTTAATTAATTAATTAATTTTTGATCAAAAAATTAATTAATTTATAATACATATATATATATATATATATATGTGTGTGTGTGTGTGTGTGTGTGAGAGAGAGAGAGAGAGAGAGAGAGAGAGAGAGAGAGAGAGAGAGAGAGAGAGAATATATGTATATATATGTGTGTGTGTGTGTGTGTGAAATAAGTGTGTATATGTGGATTTTTTTATTTTTTTAAATCTGTGTTAAAATAAAGATATGGCATGGCGCTTATATCATCACCACATCAGTCAAAATGGCGCCAACATGGCTAATTTCGGCCACTTGACCTGACACGTTAGCTCCGGCGTGCACTTTAGTCCAAAATCGGACTAAAATTGAAATTTTTGTAACATAGAGGACTAAAATTGAAAAAGTCATACATAAAAGGCTAAAACTCAATTACTCCATACTTATAGGACGAAAAATACAATAATCCCTTGCGATCCCTACATGTCAGCAGCCGCGGCCACCGAAGTATTTTGACTTTTGGCATTTAGCAATTAAATAATTTTTAAAATTTGATCTTGATTAAATATGTAATACGTAGATAAACATAAATGAATAATTGAAGTATTCCAAAAATCAAAAATTAAATAGACGGAGTACGATAATTTTGAAAAGTAGTAATCACATGATCTTGATTATATAACTTGAATCTATATGTATAATTTAGAAATCTTGAAGTTATTCAAGTAAGCATATGTGTGAATAGCTTCATTTAATTTATTTTGTCATGAACAAAAGTAAAATATTTTTTCATATGAATATAAATAAGTATTTTATTATTCATGTTTATTCAAAGAATACTTATCCAATATTTAAAATAAAATGATTAAATTTCCATTCAAAGTTAAAAAAAAAAAAAACTAATTTTGTATTTACAATATTGTTCTTTTACTTATATGTTTTCATTGAAAATGTATTTGGTATTACTTTTTGAGTTAAAATACGTATAATTGATATTTGATGTCGATTTTTGTATATGCATAGGGATGTCACAATTTTCATTTATATGAGTGTAAATTGAATATTGTATGTATTAAAGATTGGATAATATGCAACGATTGATTGCAATAATTGAAGTATAAGAAATTTTGTACAATGTAACAAATTTTATTTAGTAATTTTTGTTGTACAAGACTACTAAAAAATATTGTGCATGCATATTATAAGTAGTAAGATTTGTATTGTGAAAATGCGTTACAAAAATAGTTATCATAAATTTTTGAGAGACATGAAACTAGAATAACATGATGTAATATTTGTTCAAAGATTTCTTAATAAAAGGAAATCAATTGAGAGGTTGGTTCCTCTCGATGTCAACACAATATTTAGGGCAATTTATTAAAACATGAAAAAAAAAAAAAAATGACTGCAAAGCCTATTTATAAGGCACAATGGCTACGACTACGAGGGAGGGATGCTGCAATGTTATTCTCACTTATATTGCCTAAGACTATGATTGGAACGAGAATTTTGGTGAGGAAACGTAGAAGGAAAATGAAAAGGATAAAAAATAGAAGCAAAAAATACCATCGTTTGAAGCAAAGAAAAAACTTTCCTTCCTATTTTCCTTATCAAAATCCAAGAACCAAACGGAGGGTAAATGAGCAGGTTTTGGAACATGGATATGTAGACGTACATCATACTGTTGCTAAACCAGTGAAATTTTCTTGCCCTTCTGAATTAGACATGATGGTTGGGTTAATAAAACACTTAATGTGTTAAGCATGGCTTTCAATGTCAATAATTTCGACAGGACTTTGCTACATGAGCTCTGTTTCTCTAAAAATTTCCTTCAAATTAGCTCACCTGAGCTGTCCGAAATGATAATATTATGGAACATATGGCCATCGCTGTTTAAACAAAAAATCACGAATATTTGTTGGAATTCATTCATGTGAATAAAAAAGAACACGAAGGAATATCGTTTGCACAACTCAATATACTTTCATAAAACGAAACAATAAAATTAATTTTACGACTGAAAATTATCATAGGTCACACAAAAAATTACAAATTAAGCTTAAAGAAAATATAATGAAAACAAACATTATTCTCCTAACTTGCACAAAGTATAACATGACGTATACGTAAGTTCTAACTATTGACCATGCTCGTTCCACAATCAATTCACTTTTGCATCCCGAAATATTGCTAATTGAGCCACGAGTTCTGGAGTTGGATTTCCTATGTAATAATAATAATAATAATAATAACAACAGCAGCAGCAGCAGATATAACAACAACAACAACAACAACAACAACAACAATAATAATAATGATGATGACAACAACAATAATAACAATAACAACAACAACAACAACAACACTAATAACAACAACAACAACAACAACAACAACAATACTGATCAAAAAAACAACAACAACAACAACAACAACAATAATAATAACAACAACAACAACAACAACAACAACAACAACAATAATAATAATAATAATAATAATAATAATGATAATGATAATAATAATAATAATAATAATAATAATAATAATAATTATATATGTATATATATATCAATATATGTATGTCAATACGTATCTATTATATTATATATATATCTAAATATATATATATATATTATATACTATATATATGTAATAATATACTATATACATTTACGTATATATCTCATATATATATATTAATATATTGTATATCTAATTCTCTATAGTCTATATGATATAACTATATCACTACAGGAAACACGCCGAAGAAGAAGAAGAAGAAGAAGAAGAAGAAGAAAGAGCATACCCCAATATTTATATGAAAGAAAATAGAGATTGTGTTGTTGCACATTAGCAAGTCCCACTTTCAAAGTAGAAAAATTGATTAACTTAAAAAGAAATTTGTCAAACTCAAAATAAATGAAAAAGTCATAATCTCCATAAAATATGTAAATTCAACAATATAAAAGTCCATGTTTCAGAAATGGTGTAGTAGTCTTTCTCGGTTAAATTTTCAAGCAATTTAATAATTTAGAAAACTAAACTGCCCATGATAAAAATGCAAGCAACAAAGATAAAAGTGTTTCATAAGAAACTTCATATTTAATCAGAACCAAACTGAGAGAAAATCACTTTTAAATTTCTTGATAATTTCATGTTTATGAAACAGTTGAAAATAGAGAATGGAACAGTCCAAAAAATTATCCAAATAACATAATGAGAGGATGGAAGAAACTTATCGACTAACTTTCACATATTAGAACTTAACACAACAATGATTCTTGAATCCTTTAACTGAACCTGTCTGCCAGCTATATCAGGCTAGAGTTTAACAAGCATTCATTTTGTTGGAATTATGTTGCCAAATTAAAACTTAAAAAGGTGAATGGGTAGAACCAAGGCTTTTAATCAAATACCATGCGTTAGGGAAGGATATAAATGCTATTAGTTCAAGTAAGCACAACTGTTGGACATGCTAAGCCTCGAATCCATAAAAAAGACATGGTTTACTAAACCAAAATATGGAAAAATAAAGAAAGCGTTAGAAAATAATTTTCCAGAACCTGCAGAAAAAGGTGGAAAAAGAAGTTACATGCTTAGGGTACTTGTAGGCTTTGGGAAGTATTACCGATGTCTTGTTCTCGAGGCGAAGATAAATCTGATTATGTAGTCTTCTCGATGCATCAATATTTTAGTCTACTAAGGAAAAAAATATCACAATATTTCAGGCAATTGAGAAGAAAAAATAATTGCATGATTCGATTTATGGTCTTTTTAATTTTGGACATATTATGCCAAAAAAGAAGAAGTTAGATTTGAAGAATTTGTACCATTTGGAAGCCCAACACCTTTGGGAAATACATTGACCAATTTCTTGTTAGTATGGATATGATACCTAGAATTTAAGGAGACAAAATCAACAACCAAATTGAGATGGTTAGTTAACTAAAAAACATAAAGCAGTTAGAGATGATTTCACGTTTTTAGTAGCTTGAAACTTCCAGTATGTTTTATTTCTTGGTTGTTTGAGAAGTGAATTTTGAATGGGGGTTGATTTGACAACATAAAAATTTTAAAGGGGGTGGTTCTTCAAGTCAGTGCAATTCGGTTTGGAGATAGAACGTGGGCATGCAAATATGACAAAATTTCAATTAAAGCTACATATTACCTCAACATTGCTCTTGTACCTTTTTTTTTTTTGGGTAAGGTCTTGTTCTTGTAATTGAAAGTGGTTAAAAAAAAATTCTATTTGAATAGGTTGGTAAAAAATAAATTGAAAGAGGGCCGAGTAGGCGAAAGAAAGTGAAACTGGCAAAGAAGCAAAAAAAAAAAAAAAAATGGGAGACAATCGGTTGCAAACATGTTGGAGCAAAATTTCATTTGAGACCTTAAAACATCTTTCCATTCATTATAAAATTAAGGGCTAAAAATGGTATATTATAAAATTAGTATTATGGTGTCACAAACCGCCATTTGTGAGTGAAAAGTGCCTTTTCTTTTTTATATAGTATTCATTATTGAGATTGACTAAAAAGAAGATAAAATTGAAAAGCAAACACAAAACAGACAAGCTTGGTGACGATTCTTCACAAATTCCGGACTTGAAATCTTTACTGGTCACTTCCTCTTAAATTCTTCTTTGTTTCCTTTTTTTTTTTTGATGAGCCGTCCATAATTCCAAAAACCAAGTGGAAATGTGTCTTATATTGGTGTAGGATAAAATGGGTCAAATCCTACCAAAATCAGGATTCCTGGCTAAGGTCGGATTACTTGGGAAATCGACATTACGGGCAAAATGGCTTTGGTAGTTTCCTCTGCAACATGAATTGAACTCCCTGGATGGCAAAATTGGTTATGTGGTTAAACATGACCCAAGCCATTTTTCTTCTACATGGACTTGGTGCTCCTGTAACACCCAAATGGCCATTAGACATCTCACGGGTTAGGCCATTTCATACTTCATGTTGCCTTGACACTGTGTTTGCGCCACACGGCTGTGACGCCCAAAACGGGCTTGGGTATTTTGTTTTGCAGGTAGGCTAGAAGCTCTGTATTACCCAAACTGGCATGCGATGGAAAATGACTTGGGCCGTTTCCTATCTGATTTCGAAGCCAATCCCTATATCTGCAAAGCGTTCATGAGAAACATAACCGGCGAGGCTGTTTATAACAGAAAAAATTTGAAAAATTGCATTTTTGGGGGGCACACTTTTAATTGTTACACCTTTTATTGGAAAACATAAAGTTTTGAGCCTTTTCCATTGAAATTCTTTCTAATAGCATTAGAACCTCATCTTTTTGAACAAAAAAGTAACCAATTACACTTATAAAAGCATGTATTTTTCAATCTTATCATGACTTAAGTATAAAAATCAGCTTGATGAACAGACCATCCAGAATAAGGAGATCACGGAAAAGCTTTGTGAGCAGATAGGCTATCAATATATTGATGCCCTAAAAGGGAAAAATGAGAGGAGAGAAGAGAAGAAAATATATAGATACCTATCGATCTCATAAGTCTAGATATGCTTATGGACATCAAAAGAGAAAAAAAGATTTACAAAGAGATATAGAGATGTTGAGCATTAGGATGAGCATGCATTACCTTACAAGAAAAGAAAAGGTCCTTGAAGTACTGACGATATTAAAACGTTAATAAAAAAAAAAGGACAATTGGTGGTGTAAGTTGGGCTAGTAGAAGACCCACAATAGACAACCTAAATAAACAAAAGAAAAGTGGGAAAAAACATAAAATAGTTTTCCCGTTGCTAGGACTTGAACCTATATGTCACTGAATAGATATCTGCGAAAGTCCTACAACAGATCAGGTCATTCTGATGGCGTGTCTTCATAAATTTGTATGCAAAAAATCCATCCAAGAGGTACTTTGTAATTTTAGAAATATCTAAATCATAATTAAAAAAATAAGCATGATCTTAATTTTAAAGGTATAATAAATGTTTTGAAGAAAAAAAATTTCCGCAAGTTCACGGGTTGAACAAGTAATAAGCAAATTTAAGAATTAGGATTGTTGTTCATATGGAGATCATGTTACCGAGTACCAAATTTGTAACTTGACTATTGCCTAAGCTTCAAGATTCAACAGAAAAGTATGGACAATCAACCAGATGGAAAATAAACAATTTACCAATTAAAATGAACTAGGACTGAGGCATTCATCATTTGAATCCCCCACAAATAATTATTCTAACCCCCTTGATGTTGAATTTCCATCATCCCACAACCTGATTCATGAATGTATTTGTAATCACTTTTCGTAATTACAACAAGCGTGTTGGTAAATCCTATGTGTCTACTTTAGCGATCAAATACAAGATGTACAACCCATTGAGCACAAAATTTGTGTTAATTAAAAAGCCGGGCCTCGGCATACCAATTAATTTACCGATCGCATAAGAGCAAGTTTATTCCTAAATCAATGCATTCTACATGTCTATTTAAACAATAGTTTTTGATTTCGAATATAAAATTCAAAACTTGAAATAATTGATCAAAAATTTGTAAGTAAAATAAGCACTTGAAATATAAATAGGATGGACGTAATTCGAGTACCAAGGAGATACGATATATTTGAAGTAATTCATCTAATGAATCGCCTAGAGTCCTATTAATAAATTTTGTTAGACATAATGAAATTGAGACTGACTAAAAAAAGAAAAAAAAACATAAAACATACGAGCTTGGTAACAATTCTTCACAAATTCTGGATTTAAAATCTTTACTTGTCACTTCGTCCTAAATTCTTCTCCATTTCTTTTTTTTTTTTTAAGAAATGTCTAAAATTCCAAAAATTGAGTGGAAATGTGTCTTATATTGGTGTAGGATAAAATGGGTCAAATCCTACCAAAATTAGGATACCTAGCTAAGGTTGGAATTACCTGGGAAATCGACATTACGGACGAAATGGCTTTGGTAGTTTTCTCCGCAACATGCACTGAACTCGCTGGACAGCAAAATTGGTTGTGTGGTTAAAAACGACCCAAGCCGTTTTTCTTCTACATGGACTTGATGCTCCGTATCGCCCAAATGGCCATTAGACATCTCACAAGTTAGGCCATTTCATACTTCATATTGCCCTGACACTGTGTTCACACCACACGTCTGTGACACCCAAAACTAGGCTTGGGCATTTTGTTTTGCAGGCTGGCTAGAAGCTCTGTATCACCCAAATGGGCATGCAATGGAAAATGACTTGGGCCGTTTCGAATTTGATTTCGAAGCCAATCATATATTTGTAAAGCAGTTCGTGAGAAACACAACGGGCGAGGCTGTTTTAACAGAAAAAACTTGAAAAATTGCGTTTCTAAAGGCGCACTTTTAATTGTAACACCTTTTGTTGGAAAACATAATGGTTTGAGCCTTTTGAGTTGAATTTCTTTTTAATAGCCTTAGAACCTCACCATTTTTGATAGAAAAGTAACCAATTACGCTTATAAAAGCATGTCCTTTTCAATCTTATCATGACTTCAAGTTTAAACATCAGCTTGAAGAACATACCATCCACAATAAGGAGATTATGGAAAAGCTTTGTAAGCAGATAGACTATCAATCTATTAAATGCCTAGAAAGTGAGATGGGAGATAAGAGAAGAAAATATAGAGATACCTATCGATCTCGTAAGTCTAGATGTGCTTATGGACATTAAAAGAGAAAGAAAAGATTTAAAAAGAAATTTAGAGAGGTTGAGCATTAGGATGGCCAAGTGTTACCTTATAAGGAAAAGAAAAGGCCCTTGAAGTTTCCCACGTTCTAAAAAATGCGTGTCACTTTTGTGATTCGAAGTTTGAACTAATTTACATAAATTAGGCCAATTGAAACGACAACTGAAAAGTTAAGAAAAAGAAAGACAATTGGTGATGCAAGTTGGGCCAGTAGAAGCCCTAAATAATCAAAAGAAAAGTGGGACAAAAACATAAAATAAATTTTCTGCTGCCAGGATTAGAACTTGAATATTATTCAATTGATGTTTGAGAAAGTGCTACAGTGGATCAAGTTGTTCCCATGGCGTGCCTTTAAATATTTGTACTCAAAAAAAATCATCCAAGAGGTACTTTGTAATTTAGGAATATTTAAAATAATAATTAAAAAAAATAATATGATCTTAATTTTAAAGGTATAACAAACATCTTGAAGAAAAAAAAAAAAACAATTTTCGCAAGTGCACGGGTAGAACAAGTATCAAAGTGGATTTAAAAATTAGGATTGTTGTTCATATTGAGATTGTGTTACCAAGTATCGAATATGTAACCTCACTATTACCTAAGTTTCAAGATCCGATTGAAAAGTATGGAAAAACAACCAGAAGGATAACAAAAAAGTTACCAATTAAAAGAACTAGGACCGAGGCATTCATCATTCGAATCCCCCGCAAGTAATTATTCTAACCCCCTTGACATTGAAATGTATTTGTAATCACTTTTTGTAAGTAAAACAAGTGTGTAGGTAAAGCCTATGTGTCTACTTTAGCAATCAAATACAAGATGAACAACCCATTAAGCACAAAACTTGTGTTAATTAAAAAGTTCTGGCTCGGCGTACCAATTAATTTGCTAATTGCATAAGAGTAATTTTATTTCTAAATTATTGCATTCTACATGTCTATTTAAAAAAAAAATAGTTTTCGATTTCACAAAATAAATTCAAATCTTGAAAAAATTGATCAAAAATTTACAAGTAAAACGAGCACTTGATAGATAGGATGGGCAAAATTCAAGTACCAAGGAGATTCAAATATAATAGAAGGAATTCATCTAATAAATTGCCTAGAACCCTATCAATAAATTTTATTAGAGATAATGAAATTGAGCCTGACTGAAAAGAAGAAAAATTGAAAAGCAAACACAAAGCAGACGAGCTTGGTGACAATTCTTCACAAATTCCGAACCTGAAATCTTTATCTGTCTCTTTCTCTTAAATTCTTCTCCATTTTTTTCTTTGAAGAGCCATCTAGAATTCCAAAAATCGAGTGGAAATGTATCTTGTATTGATGTAGGATAAAATGGGTCAAATCCTACAAAAATTAGGAATCCTAGCTAAGATCGGATTACCTAGGAAACCAACATTATGGGCAAAACGACCGTTGTAGTTTTTTCCGCAACATGCACTGAACTCCTTGGACAACAAAATTGTCTGTGGTTAAAAACTACCCAAGCCACTTCATCTTCCACATGGACTTGGTGGCCGTTAGACGTCTCGTGGGTTGGGTCGTTTACTACCTCATGTTGGCTTGACACTTTGTTCGCACCACACGGCTATACGCCCAAAACGGCTTGTCTCGTAACACCTTTTATTGGAAAACATAAAGTTTTGAGCCTTTTCAGTAGAATTTCTTTCAAATAGCATTAGAAACTCATCATTTTGAACAGAAAAGTAACCATGTATGCTTTTAAAAGATTGTACATTTCAATTTCATCTTGATTTCAAGTTTAAACATCAGCTTGAAGAACAGACCATCCGCCATAAGGAGATTATGGAAAAGCCTTGTGAGTAGATAGGCTATCAATCTATTAAATGTCCTGAAATGGAAAGGGGAGACAAGAGAAGAAAATACAGATATACCTATCGATCTAATAAGTCTAGCTATGCTTATGGACATCAAAAGAGAGAGAAAAGATTTAAAAAATAAATTTAGAGATGTTGAGCATTAGGATGAGCATGCATTATCTTATAAGAAAAAGAATAGCCCTTGAAGTTTCTGACGTTTTCAAAAACAGGCCTCAAATTTGTGATTGGGCCAATTGAAACGACAGCTGGACAGTTGAAGAAAAAAGACAATTGGTTTTCCAAGTTGGGCCAGCAGAAGTGTTTTGGTAAACCCTATGTGTCTACTTTAGTGATCACATACGAGATGTACAACTCAATGAGTACAAAATTTGTGTTAATTAAAAAGTTGTGGCTCGTCATACCAACAAAATTATTGATTGCATAGGAGCATGTTTATTTCTAAATCAAAGTAGTCTCCATGTCTATTGAACAATAGTTCAATTTTATAGACAACCTTTCAATTTGGGATATAAATTTCAAAGCTTGAAAAAATTGATCAAAAATTTATAAATAAAACAAATACTTTAAATATAGGTAGGATGAATAGAATTCAAGTAACAAGGAGATTCACATATATTACAAGGAATTCATCTTATGAATCGCCAAGAATCTTGTTAATAAATTTTTCTAGACATAATGAAATTGAGACTAACTAAAAAGAAGAGAAATCAAAAAGCAAACATAAAACAAACGAGCCTCGTGATGATTCTTCACCAAGTTCGGACTTGAAATCTTTACTTGTCACTTCCTCTTAAATTCTTCACCCTTTCTTTTCTTTAAAAATCCATCCAAATTTCCAAAAATCGACTGGAAATGTGGATTATATTTGTGTAAGATAAAAATGGGTCAAATTCTACCAAAATTAGGAATCTTGACTAAGGTTGGATTACCTGGGAAACCGACATTGCGGGCAAAATAGCTTTGGTAGTTTCGTTTGCAACATGCGCTGAACTCCTTGGACGGCAAAAATGGCTATGTGGTTCAAA
>JAOWBU010000232.1:0-39437 GCA_026212405.1 Petrea volubilis
CGGACCCGTACACTAAGGCATACGGGGAGTCCGCCGTCGCTGTTCGAGGGGTGGTGCGATAAGCCCACAAGACCCCCGGTAACTCGTCCGCCCATTCCCCCTTGAAAGCACCTAGCACCGTTTTAAGGTTTTGGAGAATGATGCGGTTGGTTACCTCCACTTGACCATTGGCTTGGGGATTTCCCACGGATGTGAACCGTTGCTCGATGCCATGACTCTGACACCATCCCGTCGTGGCTCGACTTTGAAACTGGGTGCCATTATTTGATATCAGCACTCGAGGAACCCCAAAACGGCAAATGATATTTTTTCATATGAAAGACCGGATCGAGGCATCGGTAATTTTGGGAACGGCCTCAGCCTCGACCCACTTAGTGAAGTATTCCACGGCCACTATGGCGAACTTCCTTTGGCCTTTTCCCATGGGGAAAGGTCCAACTACATCGATCCCCCATTGATCGAAGGGCCATGAAATCTCCACATTCACCATCTCGGCCACCGGTTTGTGAGGAAGGTTGGCATAAAGTTGGCACTTCGGGCACTTCCGAGTGTAATCAAATGCATCTTTTAGAATAGTTGGCCAATAAAAACTAGGGATGGCAACGGGTCGGGTCTGGGACGGGTTTGGCCAAACCTGAGACCCGACCCGCCGGAAAATTTTGGACCCGGGACCCGTCCCAGACCCGGCGGGTCCTGGACTGGACCGGACCCGACCCGCTAAAGATCCGAACCCGGCGGGTTGGACCCGCTGAACCCGCCGGGTTCATAAACCCGTCCCAACCCGCCAAACCCGACCCGCAACCCGCCAAACCCGACCCGTAAACCCGCTTCAATATCTAAAATTTTTATTTTTTAACAACTTTTTTGAGACAATAATTTTTAAATTATACAAAAAACTTAATAAAAGAAAATATTCAAATTTTACATGAAATCTAATAAAATATATTCAAATGAAATAATAATAATCAAATCAACTTCAAACATTCAAAACAATATTCTCAAACCAATAGATAGGGAAATTACATTATCAAATACAAAATACCACTTAATTCATACTTAATAAAACATATTTATAGTCATACCATTGAGTTCAACCTTCTCAAAGCAATAGTTGGAGAAATGTCCTAAATAAAAACCAAATAAAATGTATTAATACCACATTACCACTAAATTCTCCAACAACAAAATAAGTACTAATACATATTTTCAAATTACACATCGCTAACACACTCTTCATCATCTTCTTCTTCATCATGTATTGTAGGACAAGTAGAAGCACCGGCACTTGAAGCACAAGTACCTACAAGGGAAGAAAAGAAGAATAACATGAAATTTTTTTATATTTTGACATAATACATAATGATAAAATACTAACATAAAACCAAAAATCTACTTACCTTGCATTTCAGTCCATAGCCAAAGACGTCCACACATTAACGCCTCCAAAGTAGTTGGATGAAGCCTACTACGATGTGGACTTAGAACTCTTCCACTAGTACTAAATGCAGACTCGGATGCAACAGTGGAAACGGGAATCGCTAAAATATCCCGAGCCATCCTTTGTAAATTCGGATATTTGATCTCATTAGTCTTCCACCAACTAAGAATATCAAAATCTGAAGCCCTTGGCAATACGCTTTCTTTCAAATACATATCTAACTCTGATGTTGTGGACGATTGAACAAAATGATCCAATTTTGATGCCACATATACGTCATACATCGCTAAAGTATCACTCTCAAATGCATCGGTGATGGTGAAAGTAGAAGATGTACCACTAGAAGATCCTAACGAGCTATTTTCCTCTAAATTTGCTCTAGATTGATAATCAACCAACAAGTCATAGCAATTTTGGCGAACTTCATCCACTTTAGATTGTGATCTTTCACCATAAATTTTTGGAAAGTAAAACTCAACAAGATGCATTTTATATCTAGGATCTAACACAATAGCAACACCCATCAAAATGTGCCAATCATTCCAATATTTCAAATATTTTCCCAACATATTCGTCGCCATGCCTTGGATTATCTCATTTGGACTCTTCACCCATTCATCTAATTTTAATTTGATATCACAAATCTTTGGAAAATAGAAATTAGATGTAGGATATTGTGTTCCCGAAAACATCTCAGTCACTTGATAAAATTTTTTTAACTTTCCACAAATCTCAATTGCATTGTCCCAATCCTCATCAATTGGCACATTTTTGTAATGTCTCTCTCGATATTTAACTCGTGGAAACACATTTTTATAAATAATTGCAGTTTCAAGCATCAAGTAAGTTGAGTACCAACGAGTCTTACAATCTAGAGACAATTTTTTAGTGCACTCAATATGCAACTGACGGGCGACATCCTCAAATTTATCTATCCTTGCAGGTGAAGCAGTCCAATACACAACACTATCCCGAATCCTTTCAATAGCACCACTAATCATTTCCAATCCATCACGCACAATTAAGTTTAAAATATGAGCACAACAGCGCATATGGAGTACCTTTCCATTCAGTGGCAAATCTCTTGTTGACATCTTATCAAGGATGACGGTAAGCATGGCATCATTTGTCGAGCAATTATCCACAGTGACTGTTGAGACCTTTCGATCAACATTCCAATCCATTAACGTCTCAACAAGCACGTCACATAAAACTTCAGCTGTATGAGGAGCCGGAACATATGCAAACCTACAAAAATAATTAAACATCATAAATACATATTTAGTACAAGTATAAATAAAACAAAAGATATATCAAATGGGACATACCTCAAGATGCAATTCCGTAAAATCCATGAATCATCAATGAAATGGGCAGTGACTACCATAAAACCGTTTTTGGAATTACTCGATGTCCACATATCAGTCGTGATAGCAATCCGACACCTAAGCTTGTCCAACACTTTGTAACATTTAGTTTTCTCTTCCTTATAGATCCCTAAAATGTCATTTTTCAAAGTGTTTCTTGAGATCATATTAAAACACGGTTGGAGGCTAGTAACAAACTTACAAAAGCCAACATGCTCGACAATGCTTACTGGATAATCATGTAATATGACCATTTGAGCAAGCTTTCTCCTTGACTCCTCTTGGTTGAAAATATGTGTGGTAAGCTCTTGACTTCCACCACTCTTTTTGCTCGCCATCAAAAAACTTTGACGGATATCCACTTTATTGGGTCGTTTCTTACATGTCTTCTCACAATGTTTTTTCAAATGAGTTGTGCCATGACTACTTGGAGCTTTAAGACGACTTTTACAATAATTACACTCGGCATATTGCATATTACCAATCTTCAACCTTTTAAAATATGTCCATACATCGGATGTTCTTTTTCTTTTACCATTATCATCGGCAAATCCTCAACTTCAACATCATCATTGCCTTCATTATTCCCTTCACTAATCATTTCCACCGACACATTATTTTCTCGAACATTGATAGATGGAATAGAACTATCACCTCCTTCGGATTCCATATTGATCAAATAATCTACAAATACATAATCAATAATATTCAAGCTCCCATGAATTCCATAAACAATAATATTCAAACAAATAATATCACCTCCTATGGATGCCATATACATATTTACCATATAAGATTCAAAAAAAATCAGGAATAAATTTTACTAACATATCATTTAATGTTTGAACACATATGACATATCTTTGGTTTCAATTAGAGCTATAAATCACAATTACACTGCTATGCATTTACACCATGTAATAAATCACAATCATTTAACACATATACTTAATATTCATTTACACCATGTAATAAATAACTCAAATCAAATCCCCAACAAAAATATTCAAAGATCTCCAGCTTAATATGCTTAATATTCATTTACACGGCAGACGACAGTGGAGCGGCAAAGCTGGGCGCTGGGCGAGGCGGAGCTGGGCGGCGGCGCTGGGGCGAGGAGGAGCTGGGCAGTGGCGTGGCGGAGCTGGGGCGAGGAGGAGCTGGGCAGTGGTGCGGCGGCGCTGGGGCGAGGCGGAGCTGGGCGCTGAAGGGCTGGGCAGTGGCGCGTCGGCGCTGGGGCGAGGCGGAGCTGGGCGCTGCAGGGCTGGGCAGTGGCGCGTCGGCGCTGGGGCGAGGCGGAGCTGGGCGAGACGGACCTGGGCGCGGCGGGGCTGGGCGCAGCAGACGGCGGGGCTGGGCGTGGTTGACTTGGGCGGCGTGAACCTGGACGCGGGCCACGCGGCGCTGTAGGGGCTGGTGCGGCTGGGTGCGGTGAAGCGCGGGCGCGGCTGGGTGCGGTGGAGCGCGGGCGCGGCTGGGCTGAACGGGATTGAGATTTGAGAGTGTGGTTGTGAATCTGTGATTTGAGAATGGGATTGTGGCCTTCTGGGTAGGAATAGATCTGAGAGAGTGAGATCTGTTACTCTGTTTAGATAATTAGATCTGATATTTTTTCAATTTTTTAAGATTTTTTTAATTTAATTTATTTATATATTTATATATTATATATATATATACGGGTCGGGTTCGGGTCGGGTTCACATGAACCCGAGACCCGACCCGAACTCGTGCGGGTCTAGAATTCTAGACCCGCAACCCGTCCCAAACCCGATTATGTGGGTCCAAACCCGCCCCGAGCGGGTCGGGTCAGGGTCTGGGACCCGCGAAACCCGACCCGTTGCCATTTCTAATAAAAACCACTTCTCATGATCTTTTTGGATAGTGATCTCCCTCCTGCATGATTCCCACAACTCCCCTCGTGAATAGACTGCATTACCTCTCGGGCTTCCGAGAGAAGGAGACATCTGAGCGGGGGTCCCAGAAAAGATTTTCGAAATAACCTTCCTTCGCTGTCCAAGGCATATCTCGCACACTGTCTTCTTAGCCTCCTCGACTGGTTTTGGTCAGAAATCTCTTCTCCCGACTGGAAGGCGCGAATTTCATCCTGCTAACTGGGTTCGAGGGGTTGGATAGGCAGGATTGGGGCGCCCCCCTCACGGATTGCAGGGGTGTCGAGGGTCTGAAATCTGACTATATGATCCCTCGTGCCTTTCAGGGCACTTGCAAATTTAGACAAAGCGTCTGCCCGCTCGTTCTCTTCCCTCGGAATCTGCTCCAAAGTGAAAGATTTGAAACTTTCCTTCAGCTTGGAAACATATTCGAGGTACTTGGTCATCATGGCATCCCGGGCTTCGTATATTCCCCCGATCTGATTGGAAACTAGTTGAGAATCTGTGAAGGCTCGGATATGGGAGACTCCTTCTCGAATTGCCAATTCGAGGCTAGCTATGAGGGCCTCATATTCTGCTTCATTGTTTGTGATGGGAAAATTGAGCCTGATAGCGAACTCCACCACATCACCATCTGGGCTCTGTAGGGTGATGCCAGCTCCCCCTCCTTGCGTGGTGGACGATCCATCTACATGTAGGAGCCAAGGGTCGGTGATAGGCGGACTTTCTTCCGGCAGCCCCACTCTTTCGAGGAGGAAATCAGCCAGCACTTGGGCTTGGATGGCGGTTCTTGGTTGATATAATATATCAAACTCCCCGAGCTCTATAGCCCACTTGATAAGCCGGCCCGACGTGTTAGGCTTTGAGATGACTTGGCGGAGAGGTTGGTCGGTAAGCACTACCATTGAATGTGATTGAAAGTACTGTCTCTGCTTCCTTGCGGAGTGGATGAGGGCCAACGCAAATTTCTCTATCTCCAGGTAGTTCTTTTCTGGCCCTTGCAACACTTTGCTGAGGTAATACACCGGTAGATGCTTTCGATCTCTTATGACCACAATTACTGAGCTGACCGCTTCTGGAGATACAACGAGATACACATACAGCTTTTCTCCTGGGTTCGGTTTTGCTAGCAGAGGCGGGGTGGCCAGATATTCTTTGAGCTTGCGTAGGGCTTGCTCGCATTCGGGGGTCTACTGAAAATCAGGAACTTTTCTCAATTTTTTGAAGAAGAGGAGGTTCCTGTCCGCCGACCGAGATATGAATCTGTTCAATGAGACAATCCGGCCGCAGAGCCTCTGGACGTCCTTGATGGATTTGGGGGACCCAATTTTTTGCAGAGCCTCGATTTTCTCTGGATTGGCCTCGATCCCCCTCTCACTGACCATGTAACCCAGAAACTTCCCCCCTCGGACTCCAAACGTGCATTTCGAGGGGTTGAGTTTTAAACCAAATTCCCTAAGTACTTGAAAGACCTCTCTAAGGTGCTCGAGATGGTCTCTTTCCTCCGGGCTCTTAACGATCATGTCATCCACGTACACTTCGACAATCCGTCCTATCAACTCTTTAAAGATAAGATTCACTAACCTTTGATAGGTCACCCCCGCGTTCTTGAGGCTGAATGGCATAACCAGGCTTCATCCCCAGTGAGACTGAATAGCAGGTCAATGCGTCAACTACATCGCATCTCACCTGTCCGATCCCGGTCTCGGTGGGGAACTTCATCATGAGGTGGTAAGTTGAGACCACTGCTCGGAATGCATTAAGCGCCGGTCGGCCCAGGATTAGATTATAGACGAAGGGGGCGTCCACCACCAGGTAGTTCACCATCAAGGTCCGTCGGTGGGGCTCTTTGCCGAGGGATGTTGGCAATTTGATTTGCCCCAAGGGGTGAATTTGGGACCCCCCAAAGCCTACCAGGGGCGTCCTCACCGGCTCCAAGTCGATTTTTCCCATGTCCATCTTTTCTAAGGTCGAGTAGAATAGGACATTGGCTGAGCTTCCGTTGTCAATCAAAGTCTTGGTAATGGCGAAGTTAGCTACATCGGCCGTTACCACCATAGGATAGTCGGGTTGCTCAGTCAGACCTTCTGGGCTCTGGACAGGGATCCTGTCATTTTCGGTGAACTTGATCGAGCATCCCTCGATAGCATTGACCTGCTGGGGGTAATCCGGATCCTCGAGGGCAAACCGGTCATACCGGAGCTTCCTGCCAACTTTCTTTCGAGAGGATCTAGTATCACCCCCTGCTGGTCCTCCCGCGATCATGAGGATCGTGCCCTTTGTGGGGTGATTGTTGCTCAGGGGCCTCTTGCCGGCTCTCTTCGAAGTCTCTGGGTGCCTTTGAGGGCTCGCCTTTCTAGGTGACCTCGACCGATCTCGATGGATCGGGGAGGCCTGGCTGTCGTAGTACTCCAGCTTCTTAACAAATTCCTGGAGCTTCCCACCACGGATCAGGGCCTCGATCTCGTCCTGTAAGTTATAGCAATCCTCTGTGTTGTGCCCATGTTGTCGATGATAGGCACAATATTTTCCACTCCTCCGGGCTTTCCTCCCCTCGGGCATCCTCTTAGGCGTTGAAAACGCGTGGCTCCCGAGGAGTGAAAAGATCTCAGCTGGGGTCTTGGTAAGGGGAGAGTACTCTTTGTATTTCCTAACCACCTCCTTCCTTTCCTTGCCCCTTGACTTGCCTTCCCGGGCTTTGGTACTACCTTCGCCCTTAGCCTTGAGCTCCTCCACCTTCATGTACTTGGAGGCCAGCTGCTGAATCCCGGCAATGGTACGGGGGGCCTACATAATAATGGCCTCCGCACATTTCTCATTCTTTAGGGCTTGATATAGTGCATGCCGGACAAACTCGACCCCCACATCTTCCACTTTGAGGAGCTCATTGTTAAATCGTTCCATGAAAGCACGCAGGCTTTCATCTTCTCTCTGGACTACTCCATACAAATGAGTATGGGACAACTTAGTAGACATCTTGGCGGCGAAGTGGTTCAAAAACCTGTCTGCTAATTCTTCGTAGGAGGAGATGGACTGTGGCTCCATCTTCTTAAACCATGTAAGGGCGATCCCTTGGAGGGTGGTAGAGAAGAGACGGGCCCATACATGGAGGTTGCTGGTTGCCACCCCAACTACATCCTCATAATGAGTCCGGTGCTCCAGCGGGTCCGTAGTACCGTCATAACGGGGTAAGCTGGTGGGCATGCGTTCATCCGGGGCCAACCGGGACTCGGCAATCTCCAAAATAAATGGAGATCTCTCCAATCGGTGGTTGTAAGGAGGCAGTTGTCGCGTTACTTCCACCCTTAAGCTTCTATCTCCTTCGCGACGCTTGGATAGACGATCTATCTCATCCTGTAGGTCGCTGACCCGTTGGCGCATGCGAGCCAGCTCTTTCGGCTCCTTCCCCCTTCGAGGGCGCGGACGATGACTGCCGGACCGGGACCTGGCGGGAACCCTGGACCCGGCGGGTGCATCCATGGCATTTCGGCCAGGAGGAACCCTTCGAGTGGCTATATTACCTGATTCAGCGACCTCTTCCTTGGGGTTATGTCTATGACTCCCTTCACGTGGGGATTGGCTCCGGCGGGGATCATGATGCTCGTTGCGGCGAGATACGGCTGGAGGCCCTACCTCATTAGGGGATGGAGATAGCCCCCCGGATAGTAACCGGACTAGGGTTTGGTCATCGCAGGCCCCCAACAGCTGTCTGATCTGGCTGATGGGGAGGGTGACCGTATGCTCAACCTGTTGCGTCCCTGCTGCTTGAGCTGGTGCTGGGTCGTGGGAGGGTCCTGCCCCCGGGCCAGCGGGCAGTGCGGATGCAGCAGGTTCCTTTCCTCTGTCTACGACGTTGACGGCTTCCTCTGCCCGTTGAGTCACTTCGGGAGGGTCGCGGTGGCCCCTCTCAGATGTGACGGACATGTGAGTTCGCCGGGTGTTCACCATTCTTCTTGCTTGAGAAAGAATCACCTCTTGAACAAGATTAGGCCCTTCCTCTAGCGCCAAATGATGTGGTCCGGATTTGGTTGGACCACGTGTCCGAATACTGCGCACTCCGAAATAGTATTTGCTGGTGGCCCACCTACTAAAGAGGGAGGAACGCACGTGAGACTAGCCGGTTTTGCCCCGGCGTAGGCTCTCCGACGCTCAAGTTAATGGTAGGTTCAAGAAAAAGAAGATGAATAGTAGTAATATCAGCTTTGTTTTGCAAGGCAAATGAGTGTCTTACCCTTGAGTGGAGAGCCGTATGGAGCTTTTATATGAGAGTGAGTAGCCTGATGTGACGTGGTTGGTGAGATTCGGTCACTTTTAGCCCTGTAGCTGTTATAATAAGTGCCTTTTGTCCCTCTTTTTCTAGTCTTTTGGCGGCTGCTCTCACTCATCATTAATGAGGGGTCATACTCGGCATTAAATGGATATCTTGGGCATTTATGACCAAGGATTGTATTTATGACTTGGCATTTAATGCGCCCACGTCTGATGGGATGGACCCATGTGCCAACGTGATGCAGCAGGTGGCAGTGGGTTGCGCCTGCCAGTAACCTCCAGCTGTACTCGTCCCGTCAAAGTTCCCACCTTTACAATGGCTAAGTGAGGGATTTGGCCCTCGATGGGAGCACCTTCGAGGGCAATCTCTCCAATATATATATATATCACACTATATCATTAGTATACCTTCTTATATATATATATATATAATTACCCCTCTTCTAAACATATATATATATATATATATTAACCTTTTTTATATATCTATATACACTCTACACTTTATACTTATATAGAAGAAGGTACCCCTTTGAATGGTAGAAGTATTATTTAGCTTCATGAGTAAAATAGGAATTTAAGTATCTTATAAGTCTTAAATATTTTATGCTTTCATTTTCATTATAGTATTATGTGAAATTATGTGTCTACATGCACCTATTAAAACACACACGCAACTTATGGGGTTGAATGATATTTCTACTCAATCATCGCGTTGATTATTCTTTACATGACTATTTTTAGACAGAAATGAGATAGCGTATTAGAGTGGAGCAACAGAAGCGTTTGGAAGTCATTTACGCAATAAAGTTACTTTTGTATTTCTTTTGAAAACTGTAACTCTTGTATTTTGTACAAGTTTTATGTAACAAATTACTATTTTTGTTACGTTTTGAAGGAGGGGTGATTGTAGCATCCTACACCAGTTAGTTAAAAAGAAAAAAAGTGACACCTTATAGGCTTAGGTCAAAAAATTCAAGTACAATCATTAGATATACGTTTTGGACAATTTGTTCATATCAGTATGCATACAATGGGTATAGAGACAACTCTCACATTCAACCGACTTGCAAGTCTAGAGGCATGAAAGTAAAAGTTAAGATTCCTTATAAATGTTGATATAAAATATTATTATTTATTTTTTTGGTAAGTGTCGATGAAAGAAAAGAAAAAAAAAAGAGTTATAAGTGAAGGTGTGATACCCTGACCCTTTTATGAGACATGGTATTGTTATTATTTATTAATATTATTACGATTGTCATTGCTATTGCTATTATTATTATATATATCATCATTACTATTAGTCAAATCCTACTAGGTTTAGGATTATTGAGCTAATCCTATTAGGGTTAGAAATTCTACATGATTTATAAATCCTAGAGTGTGTCAAACTATGATTAAAAACAATATTTAATTGGAGATTTAGACTACTAATAAAACATAAACCTGTGAAAGAGGGAGAGCAGTGGCAAGATCTTTCGACACTCATGGCAATGCCCGAGATTGAGAATTTAGGAGAGGTAACTTTGATTATCTTCACCTTCTCACTATGATGAGAGAATACACACACACATTCGTCTATCATGATTGGAAGACTACAATAGATAAATAAGATATCGATCACTTTCATGTTTGCTTGGGATCATGTTTCTTGAGAGTAGAAAATGTCTACCATATTATTTTTGTAACCTTATCTGATGGCTTCTATATATGTATATATAGATATAAACATACTTATATATATTACTAAGTTTTGATATTAATGCAATGTATGAATTTGTAGAACATTGTTGTTATTATTATTATTATGGTTGTTGTTGTTGTTGTTCTTATTATTATTATTATTATTATTATTATTTGTTAGATTCGCATAGGCCTCGGGATGCTAACGCAACGGAAATATAAAAATTTAATACATAACTATTATGAAACCGCATCCCCTTGCTATCGCGACGTGGATTTTATGCAAACATCAAAACACGTTTAACAAATTTCAAACAAAATTATACCTTTGAGCCATCTGTTTGATGTAGGGAATTGCCGTATTCAAATAGAATCCTCCTTTGAATTCCTGACTAGCTCTCGATCGTCAGAATCACATTCTCAAACTCAATCCGAACACATTCACAAATATAGGAGGCCAAGCGTTCTCCCTCTAAAGATAGTCCACACGAACGGATCTCCTCGGGTTCTCGATTCTATGTTGGAATTGAATCGAAAACTGTCTTTGTGTATATGAAACTATTTCTATTCTAACTTTTAAAATAATTCTTAAACCCTTTAGGAATAATTGAGAAGGGTGGACATATATTTCGAATCGTATCTTAATCCTTTAATCATCAATTGATCAAGAACTAAGAATTTATTAACAAATCAAGAAGGGGGAAAACAAACACATCGTATGCTATAGTATACGTGAAAAATTGAGAAAACTCTTTTCTCATCTTTTTAATCATGCCTTGTTGGTTTATAAGTTTTCTTGTCACACAACCATTATTCCCGTACATATGTAAGTATATACTATTAATGAAAAGAGACAAGAATTAGAAAAACTCCTTATTCTCAACACACCTACATGGATGTGTCTCATATCATCTATATCTAATTTTTCTTTTTTCTCACGTGATATATATGTACACACACACACACATATATATATATATATGATCTATCTAGATATATATAGTATAATATATATCCTAGCTAGATACACGTATAAGTACATATATATATTGTTTATATATATACTGGCCACATATATAATTCTTCTTATATATGTATAGGCTTATGATATTATATATATATATATATATGTATATGAAGAATTCTTCTACTCTATTTCAAACTCTTTTAAAATAGATCCCAACTTGATTTCTTATTTGATAACGATAAGAATCTCTATTCTTATATTAATCATAGATCAACTAAATCTCTATTTAATTGATTTAATCAATTAATTCCTAATTAATTGATTCTTTCATCAATTTCACTAAATTGATTTTATCCACCAAATCAATTAATGGGCTTGGCCCGTAAGGTCCAATTAAATTAATACTTTAATTTTATTCAATTAAATTAACTATTTGATTTAATTGAGCCCATCAATTAACTTAATATATTCTATTGATTATCTAATTAATTAATGGATTGGGCTCTCAAGCCCAATTAAATTAACTCTTTAATTTAATTTAATTAAATCAGCTTATTGATTCAATTAAATCCATCAATCAATTAGTTGCTTATATTGCATCTCAATCGATTAAATCAACACTTTAATTTAATCCAATTAAGTGTTTCATGTACGTTTAGGAGTTTATCCATTCATTTGTGTGTGACCCCTTAGGTTCATCAATCGATTAGAAATGGGCTCGCAACACATTGCGATATTTTAGATGGTAAAAATCATCAATCGATTAATTAAACTCATTTAATTAATCACTTATGAATTAGAACCCGTTCTAATTCATAAGACCCATCTATCGTGGGCGATATCCAACAATAAGCCCACGATGCCTAGTCAATAGGTGAAGTGTAATGCGTGAACCTGTCTGCTTATGGTTATCGTGCAAATACATTCCTTCCATTATCTAATCTCCTGATTGAGGTATAGGATATGAGATTTATCGAAAAATCGACCTAGAAAACTCATTTCTAATCATTGTCTCTACCGTGGCCACGAATTTTCATAGACTAGTTAAAATAGAACACATAGTAGATTCACTCACTCTACAAGGTGAACAAATGGGTTCTTTATGGACTCTCACAAACCTTCATACATGGGAGATCTATACCCAACATAGGCGCCATAAGACCCGCCACGGGATCGGTGCCTATATCAAAGTATAAATTCACACGTACAAGATTACTATGGAGCCTCAAGTCTAAGGACTAATTAATGCACACCATAAGTTGAGAAACAATCTTAATTCGATGTGCAACTAGTGCTCTCATTTAGGTGTTTCTCGGTGGGATCCTCAATGAACTCATTCTCCAATGAGCACCTACTTATGCATATGAATGTCTATACATTCAATGTCTATGAAACAAGACATCCTCCCATTTGAGATATGTCATAAGTACAAGTCTTAATCCGAGTCATGTTAATGTCCCTGGTATTGGTTAGACTCTTCGACTTGGAGTGATTTAGATCACGCCTTAGAGACTTGTTTCAAGACCTCCATCTCTATGCGAGGCCAAGTCCCATAGCCTCATGTGATCTAGGAGCTTAAACCATATGTGTATAACTTACACATTATGATGAAGGTGGCCAAAAAGTATAAACTTTCAATTCTATTATTAACTGAAAAGATTGTTTGTTACAAAGAGTATTTAATAGCATCATCAATCTCATTGGCTTGTTGGGCACTATTCTAATATTATTATTATTATTATTAGTAGTAGTAGTAGTAGTACTTTATTATTAATATTGACAATGTTATTATTCATACTAATTATTAATATGATTATTATATTCATTATTATTATTTTTATTATCATGATTATTGTTATTACTAATATTAGTATTTGTAAAACCCCATTAGGTTTAGGAATCCTTCATGACTTATAAATCCTATAGTCTATCAAATTAGGGTTTACTTAATTGAATATTTAGGGTTATACACTAAGAAGAGATCAAACTTAGCAAACGAGAGAGAGAGAGAGAACGGCGAACCCGATCAACGGCAACGGTTGAGTGCAATAATTGTTCAAAGAGAAATCATTAACAACGGTAAGCTTTTGATGATTTTTAATATCATATTATGAACAATGCAGTGATCATGACTTTGGCTACATAGGAAGGGCACACACCAAGGGGTCTAAACGTGTATGCTACAATCTATTTGCAATCATTGATGGTTATGCGCAATTTGCACCCTCTAGTGTGTGCGATGCATAGGAATATTATACATAATTAAGTTTGGATTGGTGTTCTTCTCTGACACTTATAAGAACTCAGGCATATATGCACCTGTATACCAGTATATGTATATATATATATATTATAAGTATGTGACCGAGCCATATAATGAGTTTAGATAGATACACCTTAGCATAGGATCAGACTCTTGATAATAGGAGGTGGGACAATAATAGGCTAGCATGAGTTTGATCATTTATATATGTATATATATCTATATATATATATACCTGTATAGGCACGTGTGTACAAGTACCCCAAAGGAAAGTGCACACTAAGAGTTTCATAAATTATTTTGATAGATCAAGTATTGTGACTTATAAGCCCTCTTTATATGACTAGATCCAATCAATTACGACTAGAACTTGGTTCCTAAAGCATCGATTATCATAGAGATTTGAATATATTATTGTAAGAGGTTTCTTCTCTCTATTTATTTTATAAAAATACGTTTTCCTAAAATTTATGCCTTTGTTGAAAAAGTTATTTTTGTATATAAAAAGTGGATTTGAGCATGTTATTTTATAAATTTTCTATATGAAAAACTAAAATTATTTTGTGACGTGTTATATGTGTATATATGAACATACTCTGAGCACTTGGAATAATATTGGTAGGAACGAGTTTCGAAATTTTTGATCGTGCTACGAGGTTCAGTAGCAATTTTTGAACCACTTAACGGGGTTATAGTTAAGGCCCTCCTATGGGTGATAATAGTAGTTTCCTAGCCCACTTAGCGGGGTTGTAGTTAAGGCCCTCCTATGGGTAATAATAGTAGTTTCCGAACCCACTTAACGGGGTTATAGTTAAGGCCCTCTTATGGGTAATAATACTAGTGTCCAACTGCCCTCCTACGGGTAATAATAGTAGTGTCCGATCCCACCTAACGTGGTTATAGTTAGGGCTTGGTCAAGCAGGCCAATAGAAATTCCAAGTATTCACGAGCATGGATATATAAATGAATATATTTGATTATGCTTTGTTATCTATTCTGCAACTTGAAAGTGTAAAACCTTGATTTGGAAACTTGTCTGTTTTGCAAATATGATTTTCATGTTATATATGTATGTAACTTCCTCGAATCCGACAAAGGGTCAAGAAATCCCTTACTGGACGAGTGTGCTCACACCACTATAACTATTTTGTAAAGGATAGTACCAACGAGGGTGACGAGGGTCAATTTTGGGGTTGTTGATCCAATGGAAGTCATCTTTGCCTAGAGAATTTAGTGATTGCTATTTAGTTTTGTTGTTTCCTTATATGACTCTATTTATTAAGACTATTATAGATTAGTTTCTAATTATATTTTTGAATTGGAGATGTAATAGTTAGGATTTTTATTTTTTCCGCTACTAAGGTTTTTCAATAAATATTTTATGATTTTTAGTATGTTTTGATTTCCGTGGCTTGGTGTCTCTGAGTCTTTTCGTGCTAAGGGACATCGCCATGCCGCATCCCTAATTTGGGGTGTGATAGAAGGAGAATAATATAATATAGAGTTCTGATGTAAAAATATAGTATATAGTATTAGTGATTCTATTAAAAAAAAGGTTTGAATTTTTGAAAAACTATTGTTCTGAAAAGAGAGTTCAATAACATTTCCTAAAAGGAAAGGGATAAACAATGTAAAAGACTGTTGTTGTGACGACCAGGACTTCTATTATAAATGCTATTCAAAATATGAAGAGTACAAAATATTCTCAAGTTTAACACTATAAGGTCACGGCTACAATATAAAATACCTTCTTATTTTATACAAAAACAAAGGGCAAACTAATAAAAATAGTACAATAACAGCTTTCTAGTAATTCAACTTAATTAAAAGCCTCATGTGAATCTAGGGTCCCTTCCGCCTTATAGCCGAAGTTGTTTTCCCCTAAAATAGCACACATAGGAAATGTCAACATAATAATAGAGTAAGGATTTCACTTAATTACATAAGCAAACATATATAATCACATTAGTTTTCACAATATATATCACATAATTTCGCACTTTTACCTTTGGGATCACAATTTGTGAGTACAATTCCTTTTAACTCTTACTTCCACACAATTATTTGTAATCATATTCCAAACAAATCACACCAATTCCATCCAATCACACCGGTGGTCATATCTCGAGAATATGCCAATTCATACGACCCACTTCATACATGGAACCCTCCGCCCATGTAAGGAGGGATTAGGACAATGGATGACGAGAACGTATTTTAAGACCGGCAAGCCCATTGCCACCAGGCCGAACTCTACCCCATCCACTCCGAACACATCAGGGCCCGTTCATGCACAACAAGGTTTTCAAGTAATACATATTGACACATAACGCGCATACTTTGATTATTATAGCTAAAGCATAATTTTAAATAACATATAACATATATGTTTGAAATCATAACTTCAAGATGAATGATGATAGAACATACTTAATCCTAGAGATCCTAAGCTTATATGCACAAAACATAGAGCATAATTTGTAATAAAATATAGTATTCATAGAACAACACACACACACACATATGTATTAAAACATATTATCTAGTAAAGTAAGAACTTTTACTTATGTAAATTAAGCAAAGTCCCTTCCTTAGTAGATTATCTTCTTTCTTTATATCTATCTATCTATATATATATATATATGGATATGCGAATATTTTGAGAGTATTTGTAAGTGTGTGTGTGTGTGTGTATTGTGCTTTTGTGTGTGTGAACATATGTGTGTTGTGTGTTTGTGTGATGAAAAATGGTGGCCAAGTCCTTTCCATTTATAGTAGTTTATCCAAGGCATAGGATTATTATATATTAAATTTATCCTAGCATTAAATGAATTCACATACAAGTGTTACTCTACATAGTCCAAGTGTTACCCTAATTTTTACATATGTGTTGCCCTAATGTGGTTGGTGTTAACCTAAGTGAGGATGATCAATACATGAGTTGGGCTACTTGAAATTGATCACTACAAGTGACCCTATCTTTATCCTATTTTAATATGATGGGCACGAGTGCTAGTTTCTTCAAAATTAGCCATACATGTGGTTTTCTACATAGTTAAGATTTATACACATGTATCAAATCTTATCTTATCCAATAGTTAGGTGTAAGATATCATTTATTAAGGAAAATGACAAGTGAAAATCACATTTTGGATAAGCATATATTATACATGTGATACAAAATGATCTTATTATATTATATATGTATAATTTCGAAATATATATGTATATATATATATATCTATAATTTTTGAAATATGTATATATATTTATATATTTTTGACTTTATCATAAATAAAATAATACCTATTATTAAAAATTCATGTATATAAATTTATATATATTGATTTTTGTATATGTATAAAATAAAATCAATAGTTAGTATACCTATTTCATAATCTAATATATCACATAACTCACTCATATAAAATAAGAGTCATATAAAATAATAACGGCATAAAACATTAAACTATATATAATTAATTTTAAAATACTAGGAAGTACCGGGACATTACAGTTGTAGGCCGTGTTTGAAATGTAGTAGTAGCTCCTACTAGCTTCTTAGAGTCCCGGTTCGACTAATTTGACATGTGACCATAGATAACAGATAGCATTCTTGTCTGGCCTGTGTTTTATTAAATGCTCATGTTGAAATGTTCGTAGCAGTTGCTACTAGCTGCTTAGTGTCCCGGTTTGGCGCATTTGACATATGACGATCGTTAACGGATAGCATTCTTGTATGGACTATGTTTTATTAAAAGCCAAGTTGAAGCCCGTGATATGTGGCATTAATAACATCGGCTTGGGGGTGACATTGGATAATGGCTTGTTGTACCTGATGGAAAAAGACAATTACACCCTTAATATAAATTCAATATACCTATAATATCCCTTGACATTTTTTAACTCAATTTTGGAATCACAAAAATATGATTAGGGTTTGACAGTGACAAGGCAAGAGTGATAGCTACTGAGCGACTTATCTGTAGAGTTGCACAACTTGGGGATTTCCTGTGATTTTGATTTCTAACTATAGTTTCTCTAGTTTTGTTTCCCATGTATTGTTGTAACTGTAGCCCTAATTCATGGATTTTTATTTCTCTCGGGAAGAGTTTGTCATCGGGTGCAAGGTCGCGAGGATTCAGATTCAACTTTTAGGTCATTAGAATTAAAAGAACAATGGAACCGTGACTGTTGGATCAAGGATTTTAAAAAGAGGGGTGATCGTAGGATTTAGATGATCATTGTAGACAAAAAAAGAGCAAACGACGGCGTTTCATTTATGTGTTGTGCACATGAGAGTTTGCCACAATGTTTCTTTTCCACTGTCCAAATCAAGAAAGAATCAAAGATGGAGATTTTAGTTGGTGTAACAACCCTACTGCAACAAATTTAGTAGAGGAATACACTACCACCAACGTTCATCAGATCTAGCCAAATCTTAGATTTTATGCTTAGTATTTTTATTTAGTAATTTTTTTCTCAATTTCTTGGTGTTTTCTCCTGCATTGTATAAATACCACTTTCAAAGGAAATGAAATCATCAATTAAAGTTTATCCATATTTTATTTCTCATCTCCCTCTCTACTCTGTTCCTCTCATCCCCTATTCAAGCTTAACTCAGTTGAATTCCTGTGGAAATTCTTCATGTTTCTTATAATTAATAATTAATTTTTTTGCTTGGACATTACAACTTGGTATCAGAGCTGTCGATCCTCGGCGATTCTAGGTCCTAATTATGGTTGAAGCAAACAAGATGAAGGAGCTTATTGAATCTCCAAAGAAATATGAGGCTTTGTTAGCTGAGGAGAAGACATTAGGATGGCTAATGAGTACCATTTTCAGGGTCAAATGGACGTTGTTATGGGATTCCAAAAAGAGCTTCAAAAGATTGTTAAGGTGATAGAAGGTAATCAGTTGGGAATTCGGCAACAACTGTAAAGTATAATCGAGTAGCTCCATAGGTACAACAAGAACAAGTCCATTCTTGGAGAAGAGCTGTTAGCAATCGGAGACAGAGGCTCCAACTCACAAAAGTAGAAAGAAGAAACTAATAACTTAGGACCTCAAGGCAATGGCAATCAATTTCCTAAAATTGAATTTCCAAGGTTTGATGGGGAAAATCCTAGAGCTTGGATCAGAAAGTGCAACATATATTTCAAATTCTTTCAACCATTCCCGTAGAACAAAAGGTACGTCTTGCATCTGTTTACTTAAATGGAAAAGTAGAATTATGGTTTCAAGGTTATTTGGAAAGTAGGGAGATGCCTAATTGGAATCAATTTGTTATCTTTGTATTAGAACGGTTGGATGATATGGATCCTAAGCTTATGATTGGTGAGTTTAATAAACTACACCAAACCAATAGTGTTGCGAATTTCTTGGAAAGGTTTGACGATCTCAAGTCTCAATTACTAATATTCAACAAGGACTTTTCGGAAGAGTTCTTTACTGCTAGTTTCATAAGTGGATTAAGAGATGATATAAAAGGGGCAGTTATGCCAATGAAACCCTTGAGTCTCCAACAAGCTATTACTCTTGCTAAGAGGTAAGAAGCCAATGTGGATGCCACCATCAAAAGGGCTAGCACAAATCACAAACCATCTTTTCCAAACAAAAACACATACAAACCCAACACTCAACCCATAGCAAAGAATTTTTCCATTCCACCTAAACCACCATTTAAATAGAACAATGAACCCAACCTATCACCTAGAAGGCTCTTGACTGCAGTTGAGATGAGAGCTAGTAGAGAGAAGAACTTGTGTTATAATTGTAATGAAGCATTCACACACTAAGACATGGGTGCAAGTACAAACAACTATTCATGATGACGACCTAAGAGGAGGAACAAGTATATCAAACTGAATTAGAAGAAGAAAATTATGAGGAGATCATTGATGAGGATATGACCATATCTATAAATGCCATGTCTAGAAGTAGTGATATGAACACTTTGAGAATCAGAAGCAGCTCCCATAGCAAGGAAATATACATACTTATTGATAGTGGAAGCACTCACTGCTTTCTAGATGAGAATACAACACAATAGTTAGGGTGTTGCTTGGACTACACAACTCCTTTGATAGTTAGTGTAGCTGATGGAAGCAACATGGTTAGTAGACTGATCTGCCATGATTTCAGTTGGCTAATCCAAGGCCATAAATTTGTATATCCTATCAGAGTGATCAAATTAGGGGGTTGTGACATGGTTTTTGGAGGGGATTGGTTAAGGAAGAATAGCCAAGTGGAGTTTGATTATAAAAAGATGAAGGTTACTATCTACAAGCAAGGTAAGAAGATAACATTAAAAGCTGTGATAGGAAATGCTAAACTTCAAATGATTTCAGCAAAAGGGTTCAACAACCTTTTTAAAAAAAGGAAATTACACTTAAAATGGACAATTATTTCTATTTCAGGCCAAGAAAATCACATGAAGGAGAAAGAGCTCAGATTAGCACAACTCCTAGACAAATATCAAGACATTTTTGAGGAGACCACAACCTTTACCCCTGACAGGAGTATTGAACATCAAATAGTACTCAAGCCTCAAGCTATGCCGAGAAAACAATTACCTTATAGGTATCCACATGCATAGATTGCAGAGATGGAAATGATCGTAAAAAGAATGCTAGAGATCGGTATCATAAGACGAAGTCAGTCTTCATTTGCCTCACCTATACTCTTAGTCAAAAAGAAAGATTGTCATGTTGAAACTTTAATAAATATGGATTCAAACATAATAATCCATAATACAAAACATAAAACATGGTTACTATGAATCGATTATGTATAGGACCACTAGTAAACAATCAAATAATATTTTAATAGGAATCACTAACCTTGATCCATTAGAGATGCGGAAGAAAAGTGAAGCCTAGGGTTAATGATCTTCTAAGCCAAGAAAAACACTGTCACTTTTCTATTCTCTTTGAGGTGGAGTATAGAGAAGAAAATGTCATAATGATTCTGGCTTGGGGAGCACACTCTAATATGCCTTATGTCAATCACTTTAGTTATGGACCCATCAAATATAATTAAAGTGTGACTCGACTTTTACACATATAAAATACTCAGTCTGATATTTCTACGAGCCCAATAAATGTAATTTCTTAACGAATCACATAATTGGGCTCCTTTAATGTGATAACACACTATGTACAATATAATTAATATATGAGACCACTAAAATAGAGAAACTCCCAACAATCCCCCACTTGGTCCACATGTGTTTCCAAAAAATTGTATATAGTTGAAACCTTAGTGTGCACAAACTTTATGCCACCACAACTTTGAAATATCCCAAAACAATCTGATTTATCAATTGTGCTAATATAGGATCAAAGCGGCTTTCATCACATAAATCGTAACTAAACCGAACAGTGGTCACCATACCTAACAAAATTAATGATATAGATCAAGTATGAATGTGTAGCATGGAAATTACATGTAACGTGATCTCAACTATGTATATTTCCAACTGGTTCTACCTTATGACTCAAAGAGTCTCTTAACATTTTTCAATACTTTATGCAAAACTGCAGTGGAAAGCCAATGTCCTTATTTCAAAGTAGTCAATCAATTACGAAACCTTAGTCTATGCAGAACATAATCATAAAACATGTAAAAAGAGCATGAAATCAAGTAGCAAATTCCCACTAATGTGGCATACCATGGATCCTTATGATACCTATATAAGCCAAACGATCACGTAGCACTTTAAGTGGTGATTCCTTAGTGAGCTTTAAACCATCGAGTTTGTACTAATATGCTCCATTGACACCTGAATACTCTTAACTCTATTTTCAACTAGAAACTCAATATCTATATATTAGACTTGCGACGACCCGGTAACTTCTATTGTTATTATTAATATTTTATTTAGGATTTATCTCCATTATGTGATAATTATTGTGTGAATATATTTGATTTGTGAATAAACGTGCGTTATACTACCTGCATTTTTTTAAAATGTGATTATTCCATCATTTGTTTTCTTAGCACTTGAAAAATGCAAAATGTTAATTCCTGAAAATTTTATTATGATTTCCGAATTTTATTAACAGTAAAATTATTATTTTAACATTTCTTTATAACTTAGACCTTATAGTTTTAATTTTGAATGGTGATTATTATTTTTGGAAAATTTATTTAAATACATATGTTAGGCTTGCATTTATTTTATTTTCAAATTTTATAAATAAATTATACAATTTTTGAATTTTATAATTACAACAATATATTTTATGATTTTAAATGTATAATTTTCGAATTTTAATTATTTATAAACCTAATTTTCGGATTTTAATTAAATGAAAAATATAAAGTCTAGATTTTTAGTATATTTTATAATTGTTTTGCAAGAATATCTCCTCTAATACATATATTAGTGGTAAATTCTATATCTACATATCCACACACACATCCATACATTTATTAGTGGTGATTTATATATTTACATGTACACACACATATTCATATACAAACTAGTGGGGAATTATATATCTACATCTCCACACACACATTCACATATATAGACTAGTGGTGATTTCTACTTCTACCTATACACACACATGTCCACATATATATACTTGGTGATATGTATATCTACCTTTACACACACATGTCCACATATATATACTTGGTGATATGTATATCTACCTATACACACACATGTCCACATATATACACTTGGTGATATATATATCTACATATACAAACATATGTCCACATGCACATATATATATATATATACTAGGTAGTTTTCATCACAAAAACACACACTAAATCCCGCCAACAACCTCCACACCCACAAAATCTTGCATTTCCCAAATATGTATCACACTTTATCATTGTTAAACCTTCCCATATACCTATATATATAATTACCCCTCTTTCTAAACATATATATAGACATATTAACCTTTCTACATATATATACACACTCTTACATCTACAAACTCCTTTCAAAACCCCACTTTCTTCTTACATCTTTGAACACCTACATATATACATATATCCTTTCTACACATATATTTATATATACTTATCCCTCCACTTATAAATATATATACACACATTAGTAGCCTTTTATATATTCTCCCTACTTTTGTAAATCACTTTTGGAAAAAGGTAGGAGTTTCCTTAATTGCATAAGTTAGTTCTAGTTCTAGTTTTACATTTTTGCTATCATGTTATTATGCTAAATATTATGTGACTATGTGCAAATATCACACACGCTCACCTTATGTGATTAAGTGAAATTTCTACTCAACCGTCGCGTTGACTCCTCTTTTCCAATATTTTTTTAGAAAGAAATGAGATAGCGGATCAGAGTGGCGCAGCGGAAGCGTTTCGAAGCCATTTACGCAATAAAGTTATTTTGTATTCCTTTTGAAAATTGTAACTTTTGTATTTTGTACAAATTTTGTGTTAAAATTATTATTTATACAACTATGAAAATATTTACCGTTGCGCGTTTCGGTCCAATATATTTTAATAAAATAAAAGGGTGAGTGGAGGCACTTGAGGAACGAAATGGAAACCATGGGTGTTTTGAAGCATTTTACTTAATAAAGTTACTTTTGTATTTTGTGAAAATTGTAACTCTTGTATTTTGTATATGTTTTATGTAAAAAATTACTATTTATGTTTAATAAAATATAAAGGAATATCGGGGTCGTTACAAGACTTCCCCAAACTCTAGTTATTTTTCGAATATAGCTTAGAGACCTTATTATTACAACTGATCCTTTATGGAGTTAATATCTGATAAGCCAGGTGCCACCTCATCACGCCACATCAGCAGGTGCCTCCAGATAGCCTAAGTGGGAAGTTGAGGCCCTCGATATGATGGACTGTCCTCGAAGGAGCTCTTAAGCTGGCGGCTCTTGAAGTTGCCTCAAAGGCACAAGTACGCTACCCGAGGGACCCTCGAAACCACCCACGGCCCTCGAAAACATCCTGTCCTGTTCTAAGGGTGCGAGGAGTTTGTTGGAGTGAGGGGCTCTCGAACACGTCCGTGTCGAGAACGAAATTCCATACTTGGCCATTGCATAGTTTGACGCCTAACAACGATGAATCCAACTGGCGACCAATGATAGGTCCTACCTACCGCAATCTAACACAACCCAGTGGCACATGGGTCCATCCCATCAGACTCCAGTGCCTTAAATGTCAAGTCACAAATGCAATCCTTGGTCATAAATGCTGAAGATACACTTTAAATGCCAATAAGACCACCCCCTCCCCATTAATGAGATATGAGAGCAGCCGCCAATGGGAATCACAAAGGGGATAAAAAACACATGTTGGTACGGCTCATGTCAGGAAATTTACCGGCTCCTACCAACCATGTCACATTCGGGTGCCTCACTCTTACATATATACCAAATCGGCTCTCCACCCAAGGGTAGGGAAATCATAAGATTCTCACTCTCATTCTTGATAAGCAAGAGAACCTTTCATTCACTATTCATCATCTTCTCCAAACACTGACTTGAGCGTCGGAGAGCCTACGACGAGGCAAAATTGGCTAGTTTGACGTGCGTTCCTCCCTCTTTGATAGGTGTGCCACCAGCATTATCATCAGGAGCTCTTCGGACCCCGACACGTGGTCGAACCAAAAATCGACCGCATCATTTTGGTGCTAGAGGAAGGGCCTAATCTTGTCCAAGAGGTGATCTTCTAAAAGAGAAGAAAAAATAGTGAATACACGACGAACCCACATGTCCGAAACTTTGTCGGAGAGGGGCAACCGTGACCCTCCCGAAGTGACTCAACGGGCAGGGGAAACTGTCAATGTTATAGACAAAGGCAAGGGGCAAGCCGCCCTTGTGCCGCAGGTTTTTCGTGCCTAGTTGGCGTGTCAAATTCAAAAAACATAAGGACACCTGGCACCCCGCAACACAAGTCACTCTTTAAAGCTGACTTCCTCGTCACAATCAAGAGTGGGGGGGACTAATGATGAGCCAAGTGCCACCTCATCACGCCACGTCAACAAGTGCCTCCAGACAGCCTAAGTGGGAAGTTGAGGCCTTCGATATGATGGATTGTCCTCGAAGGAGCTCTTAAATTGGGGGCTCTTGAAGTTGCCTCGAGGCACAAGTACGCTACTCGAGGGACCCTCGAAGCCACCCACGGCCCTCGAAAACGTCCTGCCTTGTTCTAAGGGCGTGAGGAGTTTGTTGGTGTGAGGGGCCTTCGAATGTGTCCGTGTCGAGGACGAAATCCCATACTTTGCCATTGCACAGCTTGACGCCTAACAAGGATGAATCCAGCTGGCGACCAATGGCAGGTCCTACCTACCGCCTCCTAACACACCCCAGTGGCATATGAGTCCATTCCATCAGTCTCCAGCGCCTTAAATGCTAAGTCATAAATGCAATCCTTGGTCATAAATACTGAAGATACACACTAAATGCCAATAAGGCCCCCCATTAATGAGAAGTGAGAGCAACTGCCAATGGAAATCACAAAGGGGACGAAAAGCATATGTTGGTATGGCTCATGTTAGGAAATTGATCGGCTCCTACCAACCATGTCACATCCGGGTGCCTCACTCTCACATATATACCAAATCGGCTCTCCACCCAAGGGTAGGGAAATCATAAGATTCTCACTCTCATTCTTGATAAGCAAGAGAACCTTTCATTCACTATTCATCATCTTCTCCAAACACTGACTTGAGCGTCGGAGAGCCTACACCGTGGCAAAACCGGGTAGTCTCACGTGTGTTCCTCCCTCTTTGACAGGTGGGCCACCAGTATTATCATCAGGAGCTCTTCGGACCCCGACACGTGGTCGAACCACAAATCAACCTGCATCAATATCATTGATCACTTGCAATCTAATTATAAAATTCCAAACTATATTCCTTGATTGGATACCTCATAGTAGATCATGCATTCAACCTTCATATTTATGAAAGCTACTATCACGATCCGAAAAAATACCCTTAATATTTTATTAAAATATGTTGGACTGAAACGCGCAACGGTAATATTTTCATAGTTGTATAAATAATAATTTTCACATAAAATTTGTACTAAATACAAAATTTACAATTTTCAAAAGGAATACAAAATAACATTATTGCTTAAATGGCTTCGAAATGCTTCCGCTGCGCCACTCTGATCCGCTATCTCATTTCTGTCTAAAAAGTATTGAAAAAGAGGAGTCAACGCGACGGTTGAGTAGAAATATCATTCAACCTCATAAGGCGCGTGTGTGTTTTAATAGGTGCACGTAGACACATAATTTCACATAATACTATAATGAAAATGAAAGCATTAAATATCTAAGACTTACAAGATATTTAAATTCCTATCTTACTCATGAAGTTAAATAATACTCCTACCTTTCAAAGGGGCACCTTCTTCTTTATAAGTGTAAAGTGTGGAGTGTATATATGGATATATAGAAAGGTTAATACGTATATATATAGGTTTAGAAGAGGGGTAACTATATATATATATGTATATAGAAAGGTATACTAATGATATTGTGTGATATATACATTGAAAGTGCAAGATTTTGTGGGTGTGGGTCTTATAGGCGGGATTTTATGTTGAGTGTGTGGAAAATGAAGACATTGAACTCTTTATATAGAGTTTAAGGCAAGACATAGCATTATTTAATTATTAATGATGAAAATGACATTTTGGATAATGATAACATTTTGGATAGAGATAAGATTTTGGATAAGGATGACATTTGGATAAGGATGACGTTTGGATAAAGATGACATTTTGGATAGGGATAAGATTTTGGATAAGGATGACATTTGGATAACTTGGTTTTTATATAAAAATATCCAATCCTATTATACATATATATATTTCGAAATTTGTATATATATATATGTATATATATTTTTGAAAATTTTGTATTTTATGATCAATAAATGCATAGGAAAGAAAATAATTTCAATTGTTATAAGTATACAAACATATGCATGTATCACAAAGTGCTTATTACAAGAAAGATTTCGCATAATATAATGATCACATGAGACATGAAATCATATAAAATTGATTTTTAAAATACTAGGAAGTACCAGGGCGTTACATCCTCCCTCCCTTAAAAGAATTTCGTCCTCGAAATTTAGCTTTGTTTAGGAAAATAGTTGAGGGTATTTTGCCAAAAATATGTTTTCACAAAGGTGTTTATAACCCAAAATATATTTCAATCAAATACGAAATCCAATAAATACACTAGAAGTTTTGTAGCAAAAGTCACACGTACCATGACCGATTGCCAGGCGTTGAGACTCTAGAGGTGGCTCCTATGGGTTCAAGAGGCGTCTTCCGCACACGTAGCACTTTGCCCTGCAGGCTCAAAACATTCAAGACATAGTACTTGGCCTCATAGGCTCAAGACCTTCAAGACATATAGTACTTGGCCTCGTGGGCTCAAGACTTTCAAGACAGCACTTGGCCTCGTGGGCTCAAGGCGTAACATTTGCTCTACAGGCTCAAGAGGTGGCTCCCGTGTGCATAACACTTTGCCCCATAGAGCACTTAGCTCCCGATTTTCTGGCTAGCAACCTGCTCTGATACCATTTGTCACGACTCGGAAAAATACCCTTAATATTTTATTAAAATATGTTGGACTGAAACGTGCAACGGTAATATTTTCATAGTTGTATAAATAATAATTTTCACATAAAATTTGCACAAAATACAAAAGTTACAATTTTCAAAAGGAATACAAAATAACATTATTGCTTAAATGGCTTCGAAACGCTTCCGCTGCGCCACTCTGATCCGCTATCTCATTTCTGTCTAAAAAGTATTGGAAAAGAGGAGTCAACGCGACGGTTGAGTAGAAATATCATTCAACCCCATAAGGTGCGTGTGTGTTTTAATAGGTGTACGTAGACACATAATTTCACATAATACTATAATGAAAATGAAAGCATTAAATATCTAAGACTTACAAGATATTTAAATTCCTATCTTACTCATGAAGTTAAATAATACTCCTACCTTTCAAAGGGGCACCTTCTTCTTTATAAGTGTAAAGTGTGGAGTGTATATATGGATATATAGAAAGGTTAATATGTATATATATAGGTTTAGAAGAGGGGTAACTATATATATATGTATATAGAAAGGTATACTAATGATATTGTGTGATATATACATTGAAAGTGCAAGATTTTGTGGATGTGGGTCTTATAGGCGGGATTTTATGTTGAGTGTGTGGAAAATGAAGACATTGAACTCTTTATATAGAGTTTAAGGCAAGACATAGCATTATTTAATTATTAATGATGAAAATGACATTTTGGATAAGGATAACATTTTGGATAGAGATAAGATTTTGGATAAGGATGACATTTGGATAAGGATGACGTTTGGATAAAGATGATATTTCGGATAGGGATAAGATTTTGGATAAGGATGATATTTGGATAAAGATGACATTTTTGATAGGGATAAGAGTTTGGATAAGGATGACATTTTCATAACTTGGTTTTTATATAAAAATATCCAATCCTATTATATATATATATATTTCGAAATTTGTATATATATATGTATATATATTTTTGAAAATTTTGTATTTTATGATCAATAAATGCATAGGAAAGAAAATAATTTCAATTGTTATAAGTATGCAAACATATGCATGTATCACAAAGTGCTTATTACAAGAAAGATTTCGCATAATATAATGATCACATGAGACATGAAATCATATAAAATTGATTTTTAAAATACTAGGAAGTACCAAGGCGTTACAGCTACTAGGATTTTTCGCTTTCCAAAAAGCAGCTTCTCCAACTTTCATGAACATATATCCTTAATATGGATCCTTTGCTATCCAGGTATTCGACAAAAATCGAATTGGAATACCATACGATCTTGTAGTGGTTTCTGATAAGTGAGCATAGAATTTTTAATTCTTTATAGATGTCTCATAACCCATCACTTTAATGATCCACCTTCGGGATACTAAAATATTTGCCTAATATCCCTACTATGTATCCTAAATCCTGATACATACATGCTCGTGCATATATGAAATTGGAATAAACTAAACTTTATCACCTTTTGCTATAGGGTCATCTCTTGGTGCACAATTTTGTATGCCAAACTTGTTAAGCTCCTTATTAACGTGGGCCTTTTGCGTTTGAGTATACCTTCATGCAATAAACCTGTATTGTTGCTTGCTCGTATGTAGGTTATCATCTACACACAACATTAGGAGGTTAAATTTCCTCCCACTAACTTTGGGATAGATGTATTGATTAAGGGTGTTTTTCCTTAAACCAAAAGAGGTCAAAACCCCATCAAATTCCCAGTACCATTGATGGAAAGCCTACTTTAAATCATCGATGGACTTCTTGAGTTTACATATAAGGTGCTTTGAGCCTTTGGACTCAAAGTTCTCCGGTTGTGCCATGTAAATTATTTCTTCAATGGTAGTATTTTCTTAAGAAATTATTGCTAAATTAGTACTTTATCTATTTTGTCGATTAAAACTAGGTCTACAAGAATGTCTTTGGACTTTAAAACTTTAAGGACCTTTGTTTTATCACAAAATTGGGTTGTTCTTTAGTGTACTTCTTTATGTTCCAATTGCCTCTATTCCATATTGAAACGAGCTTCTTAAGAATAATGACTTTTCCGTTGTAACAAATCAATTTGGTATTGTCTTTTGGAAACTTTGGCATTTTCTTTCTCAAAAAGACCCCTTATGGATACCGTAATTTATACATTGCATGTCTATTAAACTAATGTAATTTGATTGATTCTACTTCTCGTATGCGGCTCTCTATCAATAGTAGTAATACTAACAATTAGATCAGCAAGATAGTCAAATCTTAATATATAGTCAAGTCCATTCAACCAAGAACATTCATAAAGTTCTTTTTCAATTTCTCAATGTTTGTGCTATTAAGCACACGGGATGTTATTCATGATGGCAAATATTACAGAAACTGTAAAAAAAAAATTAAATGCGCTCAAAGCAAATCAACCGTATAAATGCAAGCATATGTGTGGATAGTAAATACATCAAATATATTTCATGCAAGTGGGCCCATCTCAAGGTGTCTAGCACAACATTGTTATTTAGTTTTTGGACAAAAATAACAACTTGTAAGCGACATTTTTGTCCATAGTTCATGAATATTGATAGTTTCCTAATATACCTAACACGACATTGTTATTTACTTTTTGGACAGAAATAAAAACTCATAAATGGTATCTCATAGTCCATAAATGCCAATAACTGAAAAGACCAAGCAATATGCCTTTTTTTGGACCAAAAAACTGCCAACATGTTTAGCAAAACATAATTCAAACATTTATGACTATCCATTGTCTAGCCAAAATAATCTTCCTTTGGATTGATTATTTCACATAGACAAAACAACATAAAAATCACACATTCATGAACTAACCATCTGGCCAAAATAATATTCCTTTGGGCTGATTATTTCGCGTGGATAAAACTAATAGGACAACTTACATATTCATGAATATCATATTTGTCCAAAACAATCTTCCTTTTGGGTCGATTATTTCACATAAATTAAAACATGACAAATAATATATTCATGAATATTAACCATCTGGCCAAAATAATCTTGCTTTGGGCCGATTATTTAGTATAGATGAAAACATGCCTAATTTGTCAAAATACATAAATTTGACCTAAATGGAGGTTGCGTTGGCAACATATTGGTTCAATTTATATAGTTTCAAAATAGGCATGACATGAATAAGTTCCAGAGGCACTGCTTAAAAAATGACTTGATATATATAAAGCTAAATAGGCAATTTGCATTGCAATAACAATATGGTCAAGTGGTGCACATACCATAATGCCTTGTTGTATACTCAATTTCAAACCCCAATTCATGCAATTTTTTTGTGGTTTGTTCTCTGATATGAATATTTTTTATTAACTAAAATAACAACCTTATGCTTGGAAATGGTAAAGTTGTTTTGTGGTAGAGATATCGGAATGCCACCTTACAAACCAAAGTTTGACTTAGGCTAGGTGCAATAATACAATTAACACACGCAACCATGTTAGAGAACTGAACAGCAGCACAGTAGTCGGCAGTGCATGGGCCTAACTCATGGTGTCGCGTTTAACACCCACTTGTGTCGCATATATTAGGGTTTTACTGTCTTTTCTACTTACAGCCGCCAACCCTTTTTTTTTTTTTTTGTGTTGCAAAATATAATATGAAAAATAAATGTACCAAAATCCTTGATATTTTCTAGATTGCGTATCAAAAGTATTGAAAACCACATAATGATATAAAATCAATCCATATTTATGGACATGAACATGCATTAACAATACATATCAAATATATATAAATATATATATATATGTGCGTGTGTGTGTATATATATACATTGTAAATTAACCAAAGCATGTTCAAAAATATCTAATCGTAACCGAATAGATCAAAAATAAAAATATATTTTATCATCTATCTACTCATACTCTAATTCCACTTGTTGAAAACTTTAATAAATATGGATTCAAACATAATAATCCATAATACAAAATATAAAACACGATTAATACGAATCAATTATGCATAGGAGCACTAGTAAATAATCAAATAATGCTTTAATAGGAATCACAAACCTTGATCCATTAAAGATGCGGAAGGAAAGTGGAGCCTAGGGTTAGTGATCTTCTAAGTCAAGAAAATGCCGTCACTTTTTTTGTTGTCTGAGAAGAAGAAAATGTCATAATGATTCTGGATTAGAAACCACACCCTAATATGGCTTATGTCAAACACTTTAATTATGAGCCCATCAAATATAATTAAAATGTGACTTGGCTTCTACACATATAAAATGCCCCATACTCAGTATGATATTTCTATGAGCCCATTAAACTTAATTTCGTAACGGATCACATAATTGAGCTCCTTTAATGTCATAGCACACTATGTACAATATAATTAATATGTGATACCACTAAAATAGGGAAAATCCCAACAGGTCAATGGAGGTTATGTGTAGACTATAGGTATTTGAATAGCCTTGCTGTCAAGCACAATTTCCCTATCCCTGTCATAGACGAGCTTCTTGATGATTTACATGGAGTTGAGTATTTTTCAAAAATAGACATTTAGGTCTAGTTACTTCCAAATCAAAATAAGGTCAGAGGATGTGTATATGAATAGTTTCACTACCCATTACGGGCACTATGAATTTCTAGTCATGCCCTTTGGGCTTTGTAATGCCCCTTCCACTTTTCAGGCCTCGATGAATTAGGTGTTTGCTGACTTCTTGACAAAAACTATTTTATTGTTTTTTGATGATGTTTTGGTGTTCAATAAATCTTTATATGATCATTTTAAACACTTGGAGGCAGTCTTGAACAAGTTAAGAAAAAACAAGCTATATGTTAAGATGTCTAAGTGTAGTTTTGTTAAAGGGAACATAGAGTACCTGTGGCATATCATGTGACATCTTGATTTTTATATATTTGAAATTGGTGTAATAACTATATTTACATTACTAAAGTTGGTTTTTATAATACACTAACCTAAAAACTGAAATTATCTAGTATATGTGTGTGAAAACTGAATATTTACATTATATATACAAAATTCGAAATTTTGCACATAAAATACGTAAAATTAGAAATTTATATGATATATATATGTATAATTTCATAATTATAAGGAATATATATATATATATATTTCGAAATTATTAAATAATAACAATAAAGTAGGATTATTTCACGTATTAGACACTTGTTTACGTTACATGTTAGCCAAGATTAGGACATACATCACTTTCATTAATCAAGATATGCTAGGGCACACATGTTATTCATATAATTTGTAGGAGGTTAGTCGTTTTCATTTCCACTACAAGTCATAGGACACTTGTTCTTATAAAATTTAAGATAATGTCCAGAATCTTGATTTTTCAAAAATTGCAAGACACTTTGTCTTACCATTTTCAAGAAGTAAGACATTTGCATCAATAATTTTTAGCTAAGGTTATCTTCAATATATAAGAAACACTTGTAGGAACACTTGTCTTCACCATCATAAATCCTAGGACACTTGTGTATACAACTTGAAGAAGAAAGCACACTTGTGCACTTGGCCTAATAATCATGAACACCTTGATAATTACTTACAGGTCTTTTTCCTAATCCAAGGGCTATAATCTTGCCCTTAACCCTTAAGCAAAAATCAATGGCTATGAATTAGCCAAAAAACACACACATGTAGATATGATAAAGATAGAATTCTTTACATCTAAACCCTTATCATATCTTACTTGAACACTTAGATGACCTAAATATTTAAGAACCAGGGTTGTTCTTAAAACTATATGCATACATGTACATAAAGTTATTTTGAAATATATAAGTGTGCACTTGTACATTAATATTACTCATATATGTGCTTAGTACAATATTTTCCTAAAATAGTAGCTAAATACAATTTAGTTTATTTATCATCTCTAGGTTATATGCTATAATCATGTAAGTGTTATATTACTTCAAGAATCTAAATTAGTCATATTATTTCTTAACCAAAAACTACTAGTCGTGAGTAATTATGGCCTAATATTCTAAACATAGCCATTAATGCGAACTTTAGGCGATTGCCTGGTCGACGTAAACTTGGTGAGACAATAACTCCAAGGTAAGGGTCTTTACTATTTTTTCTAGGGCTTTGAACTATATGCTACAAATACTGTGTTGTATGGCCACCTTGTTTAATTTATGTTGATCGATTCCCTTACATTTTATGTTCAACAGTGCAATAAAATGTGACTCTGGTTTTTATGTCAAGTTATAGCCAAAAGTTACTATTTTTGTAAAGTGAGCCATCTTATCTTGGTATGATCTATTGATACCTTTGGGGATGCCCTTGGGAAGTTCGGGCCTAGGTACTTATAAGATGAGTTATATTGGGTGGAACGGACCGTCGATGAACCTTCTTATATGATACCATCTTGTAGGATCCATTTTCTACGTACAACCGGAGGTTGACTATAGTAGGATTGGATCGGTGTATTGCACGGACGTGTGATACATTTACGTCCAGTTAATGTCGAGGTCGTTCCTTAACGAGAGAGGCATAAGGGTTTTAGTTATGAATGATCTGTTTTGGGTAGCAATAAGATTGAGATTCCGTCCCGAGGCTCACTATCTGTATTAACTAGTTTGTTAATAAAATACACATTCACACTACACTACACTTTGTCATGATTTATCAAGTTTTGAATCTTATATTGTTGTAACTTATTTATGCCTATAAACAACCTCACTATGTCATTTGGATTTATCACCTTGTTTGTTTGTGTTCATTGCCTTAGACTCGGGATAAAGGTTGTCCGTAGGACGATGTCAGGCCTCAGTCGCTAATTTTCTTGTTCGATTTATTAGAATTGTTGTTAGAAAAGTTTATGTTTTGGTACTCTATATTACAAGTTTCATTTTGCTAGCGCTATACTTTGTTGCACCCACTTTGTCTCATAAATAATAACCGCACTATGATTCTACCTTACCCTACTATGCCTTAAAAGTCTTTGGAATTGAGACATTCATATTGGGTATCTAACATAAGTTAGGAACTCGGTATGATCGTTAGTTAGCTCCAATCGTATAGGGAAAGCTCTTATGAGAGGGGCACCACATATCATTTCAATTGAAAGTGTAGCTACTGATTTAGCTATAATTAGATACATGGAAGAATGGCCTGTTTCTAAGAATGTGAAGATATTGAGAGGTTTTTCAGGTCTCATAGAGTATTATAGGAAGTTCATAAAGGATTATGGGTTGATTAGCAAACTATTAACCCCATTGCTCAAAAAAGATAGATTCTAATGGGGAGAAGAAGCCAATTTGGCCTTTGAACAGCTCAAGAGAGCCATTACTACTGCTCCAGTCTTTGCTCTACCAGATTTTTCCAAGCCTTTTATAGTAGAAACTAATGCATGTGACGAAGGTATAGGGGTAGTACTAATGCAAGATACCCATAGCTCTCCTTAGCAAGGCTTTAGGGGTAAAAAACCAAGGCATCCCTATTTATGAGAAAGAGTTTATGGCAGTTTCCAAATTGAAGCACGACTTGCAAGGACATGATTTTATCATAAAGACTGATCAACAAAGTTTGAAACATATATTTGAATAGAGGATACAGTCAGTGTTGCAACAGAAATGGGTAAGTAAGCTCATGGGCTTGGACTATGAAGTACTCTATAAGAAAAAGAGTGAGAATAGGGCAGCTGATGCCCTATCTAGAAGAGAACACGATGGAGAGTAACTTTCAATGTCTTTACCAACATGGATTATGGAAGTTCAGAATAGCTATGAAGAAGATCCTAGCTTCTAGGAAATCATTCAAGCTAAAAGCTTGGATCCAGCTTTATATCCTGAGTATAGCTACAATTTTGGGTTATTGAGACTTAATAGCCAAATATTCATGGAGAAGGCAGGAAAGTTGAGGAATAGAATAATCTAATTTATGCACAACTTATCCATTGGAGGACATTTTGATGTGAGAATATTTGGTAATATTTTGTGATGTTCTGATTTGATGACAATATAGCTCTTGTTTGGTTTTGAATTTTTGATTTTTTTTAATTTTAATTTTGTTGTATGTTTTTAACAGATATGGTAATAATTTTATAAGATTCATATGAATATATTGTTTGTTGGCAAATATTTGGTTGGTTTTAACATTTCTATTCTTCACATTTTAGGGAGGTGAACAATGGAAAACACACAAATCATACATTATGGATAGTTTATAAATAGAGAACAAGACCACAATAGGAATAATATGTTTCTAGAAAAAAGAAGAAAATGATGATGTATGTACTCGAGACATTATTTATCGAGGGTTGGAATGACAATTGTATGTATAGAGGTGGTTACTTACCACGCCTTGAGAAAATGCTAGTGGTCTCATTACCGGGTCATGGTATGAGGAGGAAGCGTATAAGAAGTGAATTGCAATAATGGAAGAAGACATACCACTATCTACTTAGGCTTTTTCGCCTAAGTGGTAGTCGAGGAGTGAGCCTTGATCCAACCATCTACATGGTCATTATACAAGATGACAATTTTTGGAAGGGCTTTGTAGTAGTATCTTATAACTTTCTGCTTTTAAATTGATTTAACTTTTACATTCTAGTTATAGGATTGCAACCCTTTGCTATTTCCCCTAGCATTTCTATTTTGACATTCCACTTAGTGTAGCTAACTTGACATTGTTCTTTTTGTAGGAGAATCTGGATGCTTCGAAATTGCCTGAGAAATCACATCCACCATACTACATGCGGTTAAAGTGCTTGGTACTGACACACGACTTATGAACGAGCTTACAATGTGGGTGATGTTATGAATCTATTTGTCCAGAATGAGAAACAGAATGAAAAAAGAAAACGTATTGCAGATGAGGACCTGAGCATAGTAGTGACACACAAGATGATGTTGCGTGCAAGTCTACTGCACCATCCAATTCAATAAAGAAGCAATCCCATGCTAGTATGAAGAACATGCACCGTAATAATAAAAAAAAAAGACTATGACACTGTGAATACATTCATAGAAGGTACATTTGCTGCTTTCAACAACATTGTTGCAACACTAGCTAAAATCTTCCCAAACCTCCCAATCAACTGGTTACTAACTCAGATCAACATGGCAGTATCTTCAAAAAAGTTTGCATAGTCAAGAATCTGTCATTGGACTAGTAATTGAAATGCATACACTACTTAACGAGGAACAAGATGGAGATGGATGTTTTCTACCAAATGACTGAGGAAGCTCAAGAACGCTACCTGACCATGCTTCTTGATAGCAAACGATTGATTTGATGGCACTATTCAATCTGATAAAAGCACTTGTGCTTTATAGCAGACCTTAATTTCGTAGAAGGGAAGTTTAAACCCCTGTAACTTTATGAATTTGAGAGTCACTTTTGCCTTTATCAGAATCCCCAAATGTCATATGTTGGAAACTGACCGTGGATCTTCCATATTTGCTTTGGTCCGAACATATTATTTTGCATGGAATGAGTTGTGACTAATTATGCTAACTTTTTTGTACATGAATGGAACTTGATATGAGATCTGATATTGATTTTATTAGTTTGGTTGGAGTTTGTGGGTATTTCAGAAATATGGTTTTATGTTAAAATGTAGAATCCAAAATTTATTTTTTTATGGAGCTCCATGTGTTGTAATGCTGTTGTTATGAGTTTATTACTGAATCATCATATTATGCTTCGAATAGGCTCCAAATATGATATGTACATATGAATAGACTATGGGTGAATATGTAACTTGTGTTTTGGTCTTTCTTTGATTAAATAAAGAATACCGGAATCAAGCATGCGAAATTAATTAAAAAAAAGTGATGAGAGGTTAGTTTGAAGGTACAAACACAACTAGGGATGCAAACGAGTGGAGCAGACTCGCAAGCCTGATGAGCCGGCTCAACCTATGTTTGAGCTCGAATTCGATGAATTTGAGCTCGAGCCGAGCTTAAACTTGGTTCGTATATTATCGAGCTGAGCTAGAGCCTAATAATTTGTGTTCGTTGGCTCGCGAGCCTGTTAATATTTTAATATTGATTTATTTTATATAATATATATATAATGTTGTAAAAAAAATTAAACTTAAGAGTCAAAATTGATCCCAAGTCAAAAACCCTACCCAAATCTGAAAATTTCTTCTCCCTATTATCTTTCGACTGCTATGAACTCTCTCTCTCACGTGTCTTCTCCCTTTTCTTTGCCTCCGCTACTGCGTCTCCACCGCCTCCGCATCTCCACCTCCACCTGCTCTGAATAACTTATAAATATTCATCCTTTCATTTTTTTTGCACCTTTAATTTCTTTTTTTTTTTTTTTGCGCCTTTAATCTCTTTATTTTTCTTTCATCCGATATTGAGAAAAAGTGAGAAAATTTGCAATTTGCTAAAGCATTTATGTGGAGGAAAGTGTATATAAGGAAATATTTGCCTTTTGTTATTTTTTTTTTTGGGTTACAATGCCTTTTGTTATTGATTTGAATAAATAGATAGTCTAAAACTTTGGTCTTGTTGGGATAATGGATTTCAAATTTCTTTGATGAAGCTCAATAGAGAATTGTTTTTTTTTAATACATCAATTATATAGCATGCATATATTGCTACAAAGTAGATTATGCCCACCTACATGGGAATTAAACAATTCGAGTTTGACGTGGCATAATTCCAAACGGGTGTCCGACCTCCTTTCTCGAGGCAAGATGCCTTTTACTCTCTGAATTGATTCCCCTCAAATCCTCCTGATCGAACTGTCTGACATCGACCGACGTTATCCTCAACCGTCGACCTGGGCAGGTCGTGATCCCTCTCGGCTCGAAACCAGCTCCTCGGCTCTTCTGGTCGACATATTTATCGATCCGGACTATGCCAGGTCCAACGGATCTCTGCTGGCATTAAATGCTTCGTCAGACGAGGTATGGGGGAGCCACCTAATCCCATACCTCATTAATGGAATGCCAACTATCGCCTATGGACCCTACCTCTGGGTCTACGGGTCGCCCACGTTAGCCCTCAACGACCCACTTGGCCTGGTGTGGTGGGCCTACAGGAGCACGGTCTACCTGGACATAGTATAAATACCCCAGCATTTATGGTAAGAGACACGCATTAATTACACATAATACCCTTACTCTGCTCAAACCTCTCCAAAACTAATCTGCTGACTTAAGCATCGGAGAGTCTTAGCCGAGACTTACCTCGGCTAGCTCACGTTGCCATTTCCCTTGTTGCAAGACCAACTTCCCGTTCGAATATCATCACCAACCCACTCGACCCGAGGAACCGACCAGTGTCGATCAGCTCCGAATTCGACCCGCATCAGAGTTATTTGATTGTTGGTAATTATAATTTATGTTTCTTACTTGGTACTTCATAATTGTTAATGTTGGATTGTAATAATTAGTTTGCTGACTATAAATGTTTTGACTCAAAGAAATGAGGAAAAAAACTAGAGAAACCCCCATAGACTTTATAGAATGGAAAAAAAACTAGAGAAACCCCCAAAGAAATGAGAAAAAAAAAAACTTGAGAAACCCCCATAGACTTTATAGAATGGAAAAAAAAAACTAGAGAAACCCCGATATACTTTTGTGGTTAGTTGATAACCAATGTGAAATGTTGATTTTATAGAATGGAAAATGATGTTGTGACTAAGAATGATAATTTACGTGCTCCAATATCTTTCTTTCGATCGCATTAATTAACAAATATTAGAAAATTTTGTTATTTAATTATTGCGAGTCAGACTATTTATTTGGCACAATAACTGTTAGTGTTCTTATTCATCACAATCTGATACCGTTTCTAAAGCTTAAGAATACTAATTCTTTTATGTGCGTTGCCAACTTCTAAAAATCATTTAGTTTTGCGCTAAAAATTGATAATGATTATTTTATTGTGACAGGGAGTTGTAATTTCTTGTATTATGTCAACTTCATGTTCAAAAGTTGGTTCTACTAGTCCCGCTGCAATGTCTGAGGGTTTTGAATTTGAATATCGATTAGCA
>JAOWBU010000233.1:0-38676 GCA_026212405.1 Petrea volubilis
AATTATCTCGTTGGAAATGACAAAAGCAAAGAATGTCAGATAGTTGAGCCTAATTATAGACTGAAAGCCTCAAGTTGAAATGAGATCAATGAGTGAAAAGAAAAAATCCAGTTTGGCGTTGTTGGAATCAGAGAATCACAAAGTATCCAGTAATTGATTTTGCTAAGTATCCTACTCTAAAACAGACATAAATATGAAAAAAAGGGAGGCAAATTAAACTCAGAAAAAGTCAAGAAAGAAAAAGCACATTGTATAGACATACCTAAGCAGCCTATGAGATATCTCTCAAAGCAATACAAAGCAAAAGCTTCATAACAATCTCGCATAATTACACAGTTGAAGGTAGCATTAGAGTTTACCAGTGATAGGAACTGTTCAAATAAACATTAATAAGAAACTGAATCAGTACTGATTGTGGAAAATAAATTTCAAAACAAACTGAACAATGTAGACCCCAGAGAAATGGCTCTTGAACTTCTGGTACCCTCAAGTGCATTTGAAAAACTGAAAGCTTAAAGCTTCTAATGTGCAAAATTTCTCATTATTATAAAGAAAATGATTCCAAATTCACGGCCCCAGTGGTTCAAAGGTGAAAAAGCGTCTCGATTATAAGACAAGTTTCTCAAAAGAGGTAGAGTAAATAATTTCAGAAAAGGGTAGAACCATTATAACCCCATCTAAGTCATTAAGTTCAAAAGGAAAACACACAATAAAGTCAAGTCTAACAATATTTGTTATCAAGTACCAAATACTGGAAGGTGGCTCAATCAGGCAAAAATAGGATAAGCAAAAAACCACAAACAAAGTGCACGAGATATCTTTCAATCAGTGCAAATGTAGAAATGATTCGTCTTCAAGTGATAATTACATCTCATAAAAATATTGTAATTTGTAATGCTCTAATGGTGAAAGCAAACGGCATTTATGATTCATCCACCAGCTATAATTACCGATTCCACAGCATAAACAGGAACCATTAAAATGAGCCCAATCAAGAACTTCTGCTCCTGAAATGAAACAAATTAATGCCTGCTTAGACAAAAATAAAGCGAAATATAACTAGACCAATCATACACACATATTAGCTGAAAATAGCATGACAAAAGGATTAATTAACAAATTAGCACAAATCTCCAAATAAAAAGCAGAGACGAACCTCCGGTTGATTGTAGGCTTCTAAATGCTCAAAGAGCAGGTACATAGACACAATGAGGACCACCACAACAAATATGGCTGCACTGCTAACCGTAAACCTGTAAACAGGTGAGGTCTCCAAATTCGTATTGGTAGACAAAAATCTTCCTGACCTGCCCGTCGATTCGACTAAATTGGCAAGACATAGTAATGATATTAATACATGCTTCCGCCCCATTGTAGCTCATAAAAGCTTCTCAATACATCAAGGAGTTTACTTTTCGATCAATAAAGAATCTAAACTCCTGCTAGCTAGCTAAGGCTACCAAAAAAAACACTTATCCCCTCAAAAAACTGAGGCAACTCTGAAAAAGCAGCCCAATCAAACTCAAGGGGAGTGCCTAAATCACCTCCCATTACCACGAATCGCCCAATCCCACGTACAAAAGACGACTTTCCTACACACAGGAAGTGTAATGCACATCAGAAGGACTTTCCTACACACAGGAAGTGTAATGCACATCAGAAGGTGAGTTCTTTTAACATTTTAACCGAAAACAACAGTCATTGGATCACAATATGCACTACAAATGGCAGACACACACACACACACCAGCAAATGCTCAAAAAATTATGCATATCATCTTCACCGAAAAAAACCTCAGCATTCACATAACCATATTATAGCTTAGCACACATTGCAAGATAATGCACTTTACTTGTAAAACCAAGGGTCAATTAGAGAAATCGGTAAATTGATCAAAAGGCTTTACATGAATGATCTCACAATATTAACGCAATGCCAAAAAAAAAAATCTTTTTGGGTCAGAAATTAAACCTTCAATGCAGTTGAAATTTGTGCCAAAAAAACTGATTAAAAATCCCCCAAAAATGAATAAAGAAACGAATTGGTCCCCGAATTGAAAAGAAGAATTGCTCTCTACGTTCGTGAAATTTCGTGTCTGTGTGCGCGTGCGCGCATATATAGATATGATATGTATCGATCTCTGCTTCGACGGTTGGCGAAAATGAAATCAATTAAGAAACCAAGGTGGTTAAACTCACAGGTGATAGCGCCCAATCAAGGAACAGCAGTTGACATGGACGATTTCATCTTTGGGGTCCGACACTTGCCGTTGTCGTTTTGGCATGTCTGTTGTTCCAAATCCGACGTGGATATTATATTTTGTACTTATAAAAGCGTTAAACACTGTAAATTGAAGCAAACATGAGGAATTGGGGATAATTTAATATTTATAAGGGTCCACGTCACTTATGGTCCTAAAGTTTAAAATTAAAATTATTTTAGTTTTTGAATAAATAATACTTTAGTTTTAATAATTTTTTAGCCAAATTTCACCAAAAAATACTCATGTGAATGGTTCTTTTTCGTTAATTTTCACTAGTCAAGTTATCTTTTTGAAATAATTGTAAATAAACATTCATAAAAAGGTCCTTTAAACAAGTATTTTTTAGTGAAATTCGACCAGAAAATTTATTAAAAGGACTAAAACATTACTTATGTGTGACATAAAAAATAAAAACGTAACAATTTAAACTTTAAAAACTAGAGTGATTTAAATATTATACTTTAGGGACTATCAATAGCATTAACCCTATTTACAATTTCTAACATCATATTTGAGTATATATGATTATTATTATTATTATTACAGTTTTCTTGTAGTAGCTACGATTCCGTTACTATTGCATCATATTATTTTATTTAATTTTTTTTTTCGAGAAAGTTGTGTACTCATACCATAGTGTATACTCAGTTGCTTTGTAGCTGAACAAAGAAGTTGAGTTCAACATTTAATAATAACTTTATGATTGGTTAAGCTTAGCACAAATATTTTCTCAGATAAGTTTTTATTTTATGATATTGTACAATATCATATTAGTGTAGGAATTAAAAAACACAAAACATTAACCTAAATCGTGATTAGGTCAATAATCTACTAAAATTTGTCGCATTGCTTCATGTCCTCTTGCCTATGGAAAATACATTCTCATCTACTTGACTACCTGCGTGAGTACAGACAGAGAATGGTACTAAAACATTATGATCATTGTGTAATATACATTATTTGGGGAACAAATACATGGTGTAAAAAAAATTAAAAAAAAAAATCTTTTGGAGTGATTGGAGAAAAAATAGAACCCCAAATTCGTCTTCGCGAGTGCCTGTAGCAGAAAACGACTTGCATTGGTCTGACATAATTAACTCTTACAAAGAAACGAGCAACTTCTATATGAACCGATCTTGAACTCAACATGTGCACCAAACAGTTCAAATTATGCAACATTCTTGATTTTGGGTTGGGGGGATCGTACAAGTCCCCCAAGCCGAAGTTGTGTTGCTCTATTTTTTCTATCAAAATCACACAAAGAAATCACTTTAAAGAGATTCAATGAGATTTCTTGAATTAGATCAACAAGAATCAACCCATTTCCACCAAAATACTGATCTTCAGGCTAATAAAGCATAATCTACTACTAAGTAATATATTGCTGAAACCAGGTATGGTTCTAAATAACATCTATATCACAAAATCAATCAAGAATATCAAGTTGAAAGAGCATAATGAAAACTTGGACTCTGCATATGTATTGATTTCTGAATCGGCTCTGCACACACAGAGGAAAACACTTTTCATGTTATCCACCAAATAGTATAGCATGAGTACTCAAAAGAAATGCAACTATTACTATTGCATGAAATCATTAATCTTGTCTAACCAAAGTTGAATAGCTTATTGTTGCTGGGAGATACACATACAACCGTTCAAACAGATTAACAGGGAGGCCATTTTAGTGGTAAGAAACATATTAAACTGTCACTATTTTTTTTTTTCTGGGTGATTGAGGAGTTATGTGAACACATGTTTTGAGAAAAACGTCATTGTAGAGGATCAACAAAAATAATTCGATTTTCTTTCAAACTTGCAGGGGAAGAAAAAATAAAAAAAAATGCAAGCGAGCAGTTTATGTAAAACTACCTCTTCTGCACTTCATGAATCTTCATTGACTTCGTCCTGCATCTGATTCTGTCTGCATCTGCATCTGCATCATAGAAATCATGACATATTGTGAGGTACTAACCAATACAATGCCACTCTTATGCTTTCGAAAATAGAGTATCATATCTCACCAAATATAAATGAAGACAGCACCTATGAAGGTCTGAAAATATAATCTTGGTAAGCCCAGATCATAAGATGTCGATTTCAAAAATAGAGCATCATATCTTACCAAATACAATTTCCCTAGCTCTGGTAAAGGTTGAAATAATTATAACTCAAAAATGTCGATCTCAGATAAGCAGTTCGAGGAAATTTTCTTCCTCTGCTTCAGAATTTTCACCACCTACATAATCAACGTCTTTCATTTGTTTACTCAATCCCCCCAATAAATCATACATTTCATCTGTCAGGCTGTTAGAAGTGTCCTCCACCAAGAAAGGAGAAAATCCATCACCCATATCAACCCAAGCACATCCAGGATCCTTCCTCACACCCAAGTCCCTCATATACGTTCTTACTTGCGCCAATTTGCTCCAGCAACCGGCAGCAGCATACATGTTTGCAATCAGAACATAATAACCCGAATGTTGAGGCTTCATTTCCAGTAGTTTCTCGGCTGCCCATTCCCCTATATCTGTATTTCCATGTATACGGCATGCTCCAAGAAGTGTGGCCCACATTTCGGATGTAGGCCTACAAGGCATCCTTAAGATAATTTCTCTGGCTTTGTTCAATAAGCCGGCCCTCCCAAAAAGATCAACCATGCAAGCAAAATGCTCCAAATCAGGAGTTACACCGTAAATGCTTTGCATCTTCTCGAAAAGTAACTGACCTTGAGCTACAAGGCCCGAATGACTACAAGCTGACAAAATAGCAACCATTGCTACGTGATCCGGTTTTATTTGGGATCTTATCATTTCTTCAAATAGTTCAACAGCAATTTTACCGTATCCCTGCACGCCATATCCAGCTATTATAGAAGTGTAAGTCACTGCATCTCTCCTCTCCTGTAAATCAAACACTCTTCTAGCCACTGAAACTTTACCAGATCTTGCATACACATCAATAAGAGCATTCCAAAGTAGCAGATAATCCTTAAATCTTTCATGCCTAGCAATATAGCAGTGTAACTCTCTCCCATGTTGCAAGTTTGCAACACGAGCACAAAGAGGTAGAATGCTTGCAAGTGTCACATAATTTGGTTCCATCCCATTAAGCAACAGCTCTCTGAAGAGAAATGTGGCTTCTTCAGATCGATCCCATTGCGCAAAACCAGATATCATTGAGTTCCACGTAATTATGTTTGTAGCTTATGAACCTCCCTCCCAAAATCCAGATTTGACTGCTCAGCACAAGCCTTGAGAACAGACGGGTAAGTGAAATCATCACCTAGTATTCCCTTATAGCACATCTCTTTATAAGCAGAGATCGCCTCATCTAAACACCCTTTACTTGCATATGATGAAATAAGGATATTCCAGGCCAAAGGATGACATATGTTTGACTTTGCAGCTATGAAATGAGCATTGTCAAGAAAACCAAAAGCTGTATAATAAGAAACTAATTTTGGGACCAACGCGTGGCTTTTGTGATGACCCCACGTAATAATTTGGGCATGAATCTGTTTGCCTTCTGAAAGCAACTTAAGATTAGTACAAGACAACAACAGGGAAGATAACGAGTTTACAACAAAATCATAAGAACCAGATGCTAAGGCATGGCCTCGAATAATAGAAAATGTCCTAAAGGCCTTGGATAAATGACCTTGGGTGGCAAAATCTTTCAAGGTTATGAGAAGAGAATCCACCATATACTTATCAGTTTCGTCATTAAGTCCTGTAATAGCTTCAGTGGCAGAATAAGGTTGTTGTGGCTTGCTTTTCTTTTGAACGTCCAACGGTTGTTTGATGCTTTTTCTCCATTTCACAGGAATACATTTTTCAATCTGATTAAATGGAATGCCTTTTGGCAGCCTATGGAATGGAGAAGGCATGCAATGTTGACCATAAACAGTTAAACACTTTGAAACAGCAACTACATAATACTATCTGCATGACTGCACCAGCATACACCACACGCCAAAGTGCCAACAATAATTAGCACCTGAAGAAGCACACGAGATAGACAAAAATTACGAAAAAAGAATAATAATAATAATAATAATAATAATAATAGGCATTTCAATGAGATAATCTAACAGAATCGAAAAACTCCATATGCTGTCAATCTTGTTTGTTCCTGCATCTTATCAGAAAAAATTTTACTTTTTGCTTTTCTTCACCATTTTAAAGGCTGCAAGGTTTAAATTTGAAACTCAATTCTCATTGGAACATATCAATCAAGGATTCATTCAACTATCTCAAGGCAATTTCATCCAACTAAAGCATTTTTCGTACTTTTTTCAACCTATCAACAACAATTTTTGACAATTTGGGTTAACGGACCCAAAGATTTCACCGTCAGATTAAATTGACTACACAAAATTGAAAGATGAAATCAATATGAACATACCAACTTATCTAATTTCAAGACTTTCAATTGCAAAAAAACTCAAAACCCAATTCATAGATTAAGTAGAAAAGATAGTACACACACATACCTTAGTGTCTGAGCACACGAGCGCGGAGGTAGGGGGTGGGGGAGATGTTGAGGTACGGGAGAGGAGAAAAATGGGGTTTTGCAGGGTTTAAGCCGAGAGCTCTCAGTATTTATTTATGAATAGTGAACAATTCATAAACCCTTGAGGCCTTGATTTAATTTTAATATTTTAGAAGGTTCCAATTTTCGGGCTGACTTCGGGCCAAGTTGTCTACAATTTCTGGTGTTGAGGCCTTGACCACATATCTTCGTAAAAATAGTGCGTATTCACATATTTTTCCTTGAAAAATAGTAGTAAAACATTTTTTTATTCTTATTATCGTAGTAAACTAGAGATATAGATGACAAATTATTAAGTCAACTCTTATAGTTCCAATAGAATAAGAATTTAGTAATAAAACAATATTTAAGATTCTAAATCTTCATAGACAATTATATAAATTCAGAATTTTTCAGTTAATATTTGTAAAGTTATATAGACAAAATTATTCTTGTTATTTTGCAAAAAGCACCATGTAATCCATCGTTTTTTCTGTCAATTTACATCAAAGTCATTTCTACAGTTCTACTAACTCTCGATCAGAAGTGTAAAATTTACTGAAGCTTTATTTTTTTGAGCTCGAGCTTGAACTTTTTCTTGAGTCAAGCTTGAGCCTGAAAAAAAAATGTTCAAAAGCTCGAGAGTCGGCTAATGAATTTTTAAAAGTATCAAAATTATATATAGTATAAACAAAGGTGTCCAAACTATATGGTATAATAATTCAATTTTATAGTATATGTATATTAAATATTAAAAATTTATATTAATCCACGATTTATAACAATTTGTAGTAGGGTTGAGAGCAAGCTCGAATAGATTCAATTGTCAATGGGCCGAATTTGAGTTCAAAATTTTTATGATGAACTTGAGCTTGAAGAGAAATTTATAAATTCGATAAGTTTGAACTTGAACTCAAATTTTCTAAATGAGCATGAACTTAAGCCTAAAAATTTTTAAAAGCTCAACACATTTACACCTTTACTCTCGAACTCTACCTCGACCTTCATCACACACGACGCCACCATTATAAACTATTTTGAGACACTCTCAAATGAAAAATTATAATTTCTTTCACCATTCTTACAATCAAGTATGATATTCAGTTCAAAATTTACTTTACTTTGACGGGGACTTAAATTTGTCTCAGACTTGTACTAGTTCGGGTTAATGGAAAAAATTAATTAGGATTCATGTCAATTACCATAACAAGATTAAACGGCATAAATAAACATTTTTATTTAGGGACAATAAAAATTCTAACTTAATATGAATTTGATAGGGAAACTAGGGATAAAATCAAAAAAAAAAAAAAGAAAAAAAATGTTTGAGGGAATGGGATCAAATTATTATAAAATATTGCAAGAAAAAAAAATCATAAAGCCTACTCATGACTATCAAAATATTGGAACTTTTTCAAATTTGATAGAAAAAATCATGATGACAGCATGTCCCTCCACGTTTCCCATGATAAAACCCGGTGGCTAATGTATAAGCTTTCCCCTCGAGTAATCGATGAGGGCTAGAAGGCCTACTCGATTGTAGTCCCCCTGATCCTGACACAATTTGGCAGAAATTGACATCGACTTTGTACTAAAGTAACCCAGTCGCTAACTTAAAGATTGTCTATATGCTTAAAAAAAAAAAAAAAAAAAAAAGTAACCCAGTCGCTCTACCTCGTATGGGATATGTCATTGCTCCAAGAAAGGTACATTTGATAGTGATACTTGAGATAAGGTGCCCCTTCATCCCTAAAATGACGTGCTCATACAAGCTCCACTTATAAACAACTCAACATTTACAATTCATGAGTGATGATGGTCCTGCGACACCTCCACCCGGGGCCATAGCACAGATACTGTCCCGCCTGCATGGTCTTATGCAACAGGGTTGCGTCCACGGGGGGTTTTCAAAAGGCCTCTATCAGGTGTAAGGAGGGGTTGCCCCTTTAGACTCCGCCACCCATAGATATTGTCCCAGCAATAGACTCACTGGTTGACTGCCCGTCTTAGCTCAGCGGTAGTGCGTGGGTTTTGGTTCCTTAAAGGAAGGCCTTTGTACTATGAGAGATTACCTGGCACTTATAAGGTACTCAGGCTTCTCGTCTGCACCCGATGTGGGACGCTATTTTCCTGCCACATCAATGAGGTATTACTTTACTTATATACTCTCTAGATATTTAAATATTATTTCTGAAGCTCCACTTATAAATAACTCAACATTTACAGTTCGTGGGGTATTACTTTACTTATCTACTCTCTAAATGTTTAAATATTATTTCTGAATAATCTACTCAACCATATTTTGACTTAAACATTACAGAGTTGGGGGCTTTTAAAATAATAGTAGGGCTGTACTACCTCACATAAAGTACTCATCTCTCTTATTGCTATATATCTTAATTTATTTATATGTATTTTTTGTGATTAAGTGTGTAATTTATTTTTTACCAACAACCTATTCATTAGTTTTTTCATCTTATTCTCTAAAATCCATGTTCTAGTATTGTTTCGAAAAAGAAAAAGGATGAATTGCAAACTTGCGAAAATGGAAAAAGGGCCCAAAAAAACAAAAAGGCACGTGTCTACTTCATGAATGTGGCAACAGACAATGACTGACAACGACTTCACGTTTGTAGAAGTTGAAAATTTTCAATTGCAATTGAAAATTTTATCCATTATCGATTTATGAGTTCTTAGTTGGGCTTTTCAATTATAAAAGCTTCAAAGATAAGCGAGCCAGTAAAAATGAAAAATGGGCTTGGTGATGAACAATTGGACAGGTTTTTCAAATGGGTGTTGGCATGTTGCCATATTGGACTTACGGTATCAGATCACCTACCACTAATTAAAGTAGTTGCGCAATGAAACATTGTTCAAATATTGTGGGGCCATATAAATAGGTAAATGGAAAAAATGTTTAGCATATGGCCCCCCTTGATCCGTTAAAAGATCCGCTGATGTTTGTGAGAGAGAGAACGTTATATATATATATATATATATATATATATATATATATATGTGTGTGTGTATATGTATGTATTTGTGTGTGTTTTTGGCCTGATTTAGGACACTTAAAGATTTCCATTCCAAGTTGGAGTCATAATGTTATAACTTATACATATACGTATATATTTTCGCTTCATGCATAGAATCACAAGAATCAATATTAATATTCGTCACAAGATCCCGTTGTTGAGGGAGATGACTTAAAATAAATAAATCACAATAATATTCCTTGTTAACAATATTCATGTCGGTGTTACGGAATTAATTAATGCTGAGTTAGATGAAAAATAATAATAATTTAAAAGAGCGAAGTGGTTACACAACAAAATCGGGCTAACTGCAATTTCGCCGTCTCCAGTCATTTTTTTTTAAATATATTTTTTTTATATAATTTGTTCCTTATCTATGCGTTCAATTATAGAATTTGACCCCATTTGATAGTTTAATTTTGTGTGTGTAATCAAGATTTTTTTTTTTTTGGTTTCACCCTAATTTCGATTTGCTTCAAGAAGAGGGGCGGAGGGGGAGGTGGATCTTCGCTGATGATCTTCGTCACAAAGTTGTTTTCTTTTCAGTTGAATTGAGTAAATGATAACAATAATAACGCTACACAACTATACCAACTTTGTGACAAGAAACGGAGATATTTCCATAACAAAAATTCAATTGAAAATACCAAGTTCTAATTCCTAAAGCAACAAGAAACAGAAAGAATCTTCCTTAACAAGAATTCAATTCAAATGCTATGAAAAAGAAAAACTCAAGATCTAATTCCTAAATCACCAGTGGGGGTTTAATCCAAGTAGCAAAATTTAATTCTCGAAGATCGTAACAGTTCCGATTGGAATAATTACCATCAATCGAATGGTATTTTTTAGTGTCCAATGAGTAAAATATACCACTTTCACCGTGAAACTTAGGGAAAAAATTTTTGTTTCTCATCCATGTGTGTGGAGCAGTCCTTGCAAATGTAGTTGTCCGGCTCACACACAACATCTTGTTGCCTATATCTTTCACCAAGCTCCATTCCATGGAGTGCTCCAAAAGCCTATGGACTCTAACCTTTTTCGCATCGCCCACAACAAAAACGGCTAAAAGTGCTTCTTCTTCTCCATCAAGCAGCTTGATCAAAAAATTTTGTCGAAGTTTACGCCGTAAACGAGCCGGTTTGAGGCAACGAGTGTGCATAGTCCAACTAGGTTCTTCAATGTTAAATGTTCCAACATTACCTTTCACATCTAAAAAGTATAACAATCCTCGATGCAGAATTGGGGGACAAGCAGACGATACAAATGGCTTCCCGCAATAGTATTCATAATGTTCCCAATTATCCTCCCCCAATTTGAGCATGCCTATTCCCACACTTTGGGAAAAACTAATTTCCAAGAAGCCAATAATGATGCAGTCTGAGGAGGTTGGTGGGTTGAAAAAGCAGAACGTGTTGTAAGGCTTTTTGAGTAATGGGACTTCAAAGCTCTGATTATTGAAAGGATTAAAGAAAAACAAAAGATATCTACCACGAGACATGAGCAGCCATTCATTGTTTGAGTGAAGTATTTCTGCCTTGTGGATTTGGGGAATTTGCTTATAAAAGACACCGTGGTACTGAAGGAATTTCGAAAAACAATCTCTTTTTTCATATAACATTTGAAAGAATTTCCACGAACAATCGCTCTTTTCGTAAAACATTAGGCATGGAAATGGGTGATATGGTGAATCTAAAATAAATCTGTTCCAGGATTTACAAACCAGGTTAAAAGTATGTCCATCTTTAGGTAAGAGTTTTGATAATATCAAATTCAAAACATTTTCCGGAAGATCAGCCCAATTCCTCTCACAAACTTGGCCAAAAATATGCCCATCTTTACCAAAGAAATTCGATAGTGCCAAACCCATAAACTCCTTCGAACAATCAGTGCAATTCGCCATCATAAATAACAAGAAATAAAGATTACCACGTACCCTTGATTGACAAGATCACAATGCCAGCCTCAGCAGTGAGAACTTTTTTAATATAAATCTATCTGTGTTTGGCCCGATTTAGGGATCTTAATACTATGTTTGGAACAAGTATCTTGGTGTTTGGCCTGATTTAGGGATCTTAATACTATGTTAGGGATCTTAATATTATATTTGGAACAAGTATCTTGATGTTTGGCCTGATTTAGGGATCTTAATACTATGTTTGGAACAAGTATCTTGGTGAGAGAAAGTAGAAGGAAAGTGAAAAAAAAAAAATATCCTTTTAAAAGTCGAGAACCAAAGGTAGTGTGGTGAAGATTGTCATAATTAAGGAAATTGACCTGATTCAGGATTCTTAAAGATTTCAATTCCAACTTTCCAAGTTCGAGTAATAATTTTAACCCTACCTATGGTGCTTGGATTCTGTATCGAAATCAGAAAGGAAACTTTATTAGGAAAAATTTGTAAAAATTGATCAAAATTTATTTTCATATTCAGAAGATATTTTTCAATCTAAAAAACCCCATTCTGTCAATTGGCAAGTCTAAGAAACCCAATCATAATTCTTTTATTTTTATTTTTTAAAGATTTTAATGTCTCTATTTATTTTGCTTAATTTTGAAAAATTAAAATTATCTAAACTATAGTTAATATATCTTAAATTTATGAAAATATTTTTCCTAATTATATATTTAAAATTAGAAAAATACTGCTCCAGAAAAATATTTTTTTAAGTTATCATTTAAATAAACTAATTTAAAGAAATTAAAGAAGAAGGTTAGGGGATTGGGATTTTTAAGATATGAAAGTCTATTTTAGGGACTTTTTAGTATTTTTTTTTTATTTTTCTTCAACTTTTTCCAAACCTAGCATAAAGATTCACATTCCAAGTTGGACTCTGTAAAATAAAAAATAAAAAATAAAAAAAAATTCCTGATTGTACAACCTTACATCTTATATATAAATAATATATACGTATATATCTTGGCTTCGTGCCTAGAAATACGAAAAATTCAATATTAACATTCTCTGCAAGATCTTGTTTTCCTCCGTAAGTGCATCCCTTTCTTTTTTTTATTTTATTTTTTCATGTTCTAATAATATTTCATTATGTTGTACGTTTATTGAATTTTTGGGATCTCTGTCAGTGATATTGTTATTGATGTGTTTGATCATAAAAGTGTTGTGCGTTTTGTGCTCTCTTTGTTTGCTATTTCTTTCTTTGTTTGTTTGTAAAAGATATATAAGTAAAAGAGTTGTTTGTAAATTCATTAAATCAGTTCGGACTTTTCATACCAAAACTTACACAAGTTTTGTGTTGAGGGGTTGGCGAGCTTTTAATATATATACATATACATATATATATATATAAGGATGTTATTTTTCTGAGTTATTTGTCTTTCTTGTTTTTCTTGTCAATTTTGATTATTAGAGGTTTTATTTATTCTTTTTTGTGCAATTTACCTCATTAATGAGCATGACCAATTCGTACCAAAGGGATTTTTATGCGTTTATATGATGGTTGAGGTTTGAATTAGAATGTTGATTACACTCTTTATGTACATTAATTGAGTAAATTAGCAATAACGTAACAAATGATAATAAAAAAGATGTCATTAATTATATACATTTAGTGATAGTAAAATTATGTTATCACAAAACATAGTTTGCATAATATCAAATATGTCAACATAGTGCAAAATTAATAATTAATGACACGCAACTTAGTGACAATGGAATCTTGTCAGAAAATTTTAATGACAATGTTTTTGTCACCAAATTGCCACTATATATATAACTGGTTGTTAATGATTGTCACTAAAATATTAATTGTCATTGCCATTGAGTGCATATTATGACACAGTAAAAATTATTGTTACTAAATAAACTTAATTAGTAACAAAATAGAATGTATTGTCACTCAATATAATTATTGACGATAATTTTTATATTTTCATGTTTATATAATGTCACTAATATTAAATTTTCGTGTAGTGATGATGATGGAAGAAACGAATGTAGCAAACAGACAGTCTCACCGTCTCCCTCCTTGCCTTCTGATATCGCATGGAAAGCATCGTGAGAAACAATCTTTTTATAACTTAGCTGAGAAAAAGTTTCACACGAAGAGTATTCCCCAATTAGTAAATAAATGTATACTTGGATCTGCTTATGGTTGGTTTGTTCTAGTGGACCACGACTCGAATGATTGTTGCCTCTGGAATCCATTGTTCATGCTGACAATAGGTCTTCCAAAGTTGGAAGAATCGTCGACGTACGATAAATGTGTATTGTCCAAACCTCCTACACATACTGATTGTCACATTTTGTTTCTTTCTTGTTGTCACCGTTGCTATGCTTTTTGCCAACTTGGAGATGACGAGTTTGTCGTGAAATCATTATTGGGTGATGAAGAGCAGACAGCAATAATAGGAGCCACATCTTTCCAGAAGATGATATATTGCTACGTGGAAACTATTCCTTGTTATCCTCATATCAGAGCGGCACATTTTATAGGCAAAACTCTTGAACTAAGACCAATATTATCATGGGGTGTGTATATTGGTAGTTTATTACCAACTTGGGGAGGACTTCGACGAGAATACCTGATTGAGTCCGCTTGCGGTCGTGAACTCTTGCTAGTTTATGAAATAATGTCGAGCTCTCGTCTTTACGATGATGGCTTGATTTTTAGAATTTTTCGGGTGGATATCAATGGAAAAGAGTTTGCGGAGTTAGAGAATATAGGCGACCAAGCGATTTTTCTCAACCATCAAGGTGATTGGGGTTGCGGTGGCGGTGTTTGTTCTTCTTCCAAAGGAATCCAACCCAATTCTGTATACTATACGGTTCCAAATAGCAAGAATCTCTATATCTATGACTTTGTTGCTGCCGTGTCCTACAGCCAAAAGTTCTCGGCCAGTAAGCTTTTGGGTGGAAAACCAAGTTTTTCAAAAATTTAGTAATTAGCATTTGATTCAACAATTTCTGAAAGTTTTTGATAATTTTCTCTTTTCAATAAGATTTTCATGTTGATTTGTCATTTTTTTCTGACGTTATCTATGGTGTACATTATTTAGACTTATATAGTGAATTGTGATTTACCTTTTCTTCTATTTATCAAATACTCACAATTAGAGAAGTTGCAAGATAGAAAAAACAAGTTTTAATGCTACATGAACTCAACCACCAATCGACCATAACATAGGGGAAAAAAAAATAATACAAAACAAAAAAGAGAGAGAGAGAGAGAGAGAGAGAGAGAGAGAAGGAAAAAAGGAACTCACTCAATAGGATTGTCCATTGGCGTGTGTTCTAAGAAATTACTGCTCAAAATAAAAAAGATACAAAGTTTAGGGGATATGAATTGGGCAGGTCCTAAGAAATTATCACTCAAAAAGTTTTAAGGGGTTGAATTTAGGGGATGGGTAGTACTTATTATTTTTAAGCCCTTATATAACAGCGCGTATAAATGTTCTTTATATAAATAGCCCGTATCACATTGAGATACGCAAAAACCAAAAACCAACTGTACAACCATTTCTTCTGAAAATACAAACAGCACATTAAGAGAGTATTTGACAATATTTCGTGGGAGATGGTGGAGATGATCACTTCAGTCAGCTGGATAGCACATCTGATAAAAATGATGAGAAAATTATTTTCCTAAAGAATTCGGCCAAAAAAAATAGATAAAAAATAAATAAAGAAAAAGGCCGATCATTATTGACTAACAATATTGGCATACTCGATGAGTATGCATAAAAATATTAATATAATTTAGGACTTGGCTCTAATCTCATAGAAAATCTGTCAAATTACAATAATTGACAGACGATGTTTAGAGAAGCCACCAAATTGATTAAAATTAGGACTCTATTTACAAGAAAATTCACTATGGTCCCAATTCTTATCAAAATTAACATGAGATTGAGTGTTGCCTATAATGAATTTTGATATCGAATTTGACCTATGGAATTTGACATTTTTTATGGTACCTCACAATTCACATAGATTGCTTATAAAAGGTTCAAACAAGATAAATAAGGATTAGGGAATAATTCTAGGATTCGTCTTAGATTTTTTTTTTCTCTCTCTTATTCTCTCAATCTTTTTTTTTTTAATTACTTTCACCATTTTTTTACATTTTAATTGAGTTTTCATCTTTTTGATCTAGAGAAGATCTTGAAAGATTAAGGAGGTAATTTATAATCTTAGAGCTAAATAAATTTTTCCAAAATCTCAAAATCTGCTTTTTTGTGACAAAAATTACCCTTACAAGTCATGAGATGTGAGATCAAAGTAAGAGGGCGTTTGGCTAAGCTTATAAGCTACTCAAAACATCTTATAAGATGTTTGAGGGCTCATGAGATATGGTGGAGTGTTTGGCAAACTATTAGGGGAAGGAGCTTATAATATTCTAAAATAAGATGCTTAGGAGCTTATAAGATCTTTCTTAAAAAATAAGGAAGAACTAACTTATTTTTTAAGATCCTACCAAACTCTATATTTTCAACCAAATTAAGTACAATTTTGCCATTATTAATATCTTATAAGTTACACACCATCATAATTATCCAAACACATGGATAACTTATTTTTAAAATAAGATCCAACATCTTATAAGCATCTAAAACATCTTATAAGATATAAGAGCTTATCAGATGTTTCAAATAAGCTTAGCCAAACACCCTCTAAATCAAATGAAGCCCATTCTTTTTTCTAGAAAATTATTTTATTTTCCATGCATGCACCACTCCAAGATAATTTTAGCATTTTCTATTTACCTTTACAGGCTTGCAATAATTGGGTTTGCTAAAAATACAAAAATTTGTGCAAAAGCTTCTCAAATAACTATAAGTGTCATTTGGTTGAGTTTAAAAAAAAAGCATTTTTTATAGTAGCTCTTTTTTTTAAGTTAATCAATTTTGTATTTGGATATAATAATTAAAAGTACTTTAAGAGATGTTTTACTTGAACCTACTATGGAATAACTTTTTTTATAAAAAAGCTCTTTTTGGTTTTGTTTTTTTTTTTTTTTTTTTGCTTCTATTTTTTAAAAATAGGCCATCCGTTTTTTGTTTTATTTTTTTTTATTCAAAAAGTAAGTACTTATTCTCTAAAAAGAAGCATATCTAAATGGGCTCTAAAATCGGGCGTTGTCATTGAGTATGTACCATGTGGTTTAGTAGGGGGTTTTGAACATGACACCATTGAGGTCCTCGATTTGAATCTCCTTTCCCCTTGAATGGTGAGCTTGTGCATACGTATGTTTTGTTTCAATTGATATTTATAAAATATTTCGAATGAATTGTTTTTTTGACATCAACTCTTCATTCACTACCTACAAAAGCTTAAAAACGACATTAAAGGCACCATTACTAGGTGTTAGAAAAGTTGCCTATTCTACTAGGACCTCTTTTATTCTCGTAAGTGATAGATACTTGACTTTATTTTTTTTAATATTATTTTGATATGTATTTATATATTACTATATAGGAATACGGGAGTTTTTTATTATCCTCTAGCTTTGCCTGGTACATTATTAAATTTTGTAGTATATATAAGTAGAATAAAATTAAATACTAAAAGTACAGTCTTTTTCAATTAATCATATTTAATAGGAAATTATATTTAATAAGACAATTAACAAGTATAGTGGTATTGATTGAGACAATGAAGTAAATTTATATAATATGAAGTGGCCTTGAAAACAATTGATAGCCTCAGACAAAATTAAAAACAAGTCAAATAACAAATGTAATTAATAATATTCCTTGTTAACAATAAATAATGGGTAAATAATCTGTAATTATAACGAGATAGTAAACAATCTGTAAGTATAACAAGATAAATAATATATCATATGTAGTATAAGGGTAATTCTTCAATTTTCACACTGCTTTGCTAATCTCAAATTGGTCGTCTACGAGCATCGGATGAGGATATTTCGGGGCTGGGAAACTTGATACATGATATCCTCGAGGAGTTGTCGTACATTTCGGACTGGTCCTTATCGCAGGTGCAGTGAACTGAAAATATGGCCGCTCATAGTTTAGCCCGTTGCTCATCCATATTCGTTGAAGGGGGCAACGACATTCCTGATTTTCTTATTCAATATTTTTCATTCAATTAAGGTCCGTTCACCATTAAAAAAAAAAGAAGAAGATATGTTGACTATTTATATATATATATAAATATATGTAACATATGTAACATGATTGATGTCTTGAATCTTGATGAGATATATGGTTGATGTCTTGAATCTTAAAGACAAATTATGTTTTGAAATTAAAAGATAGATGCCCACTGTATTTCAAACAACATGGTTGATGTCACTGTATTTTTTATCCTTAATTAATTTTTTGGTTAATTAATTATAGTTAATTTGCTTTTTTAGTGGATTTCTTGTATAATTTAAAATAATTGTTTTAAAGAATTTTGATAGAAAATGAAATTTTCATTTATTTAGGCGGGTTTGTGGGGCGGATTTGGCTGGTTGGAAAGGATTTAAGAACCAAGCAGGTTCAATGGGTCCAACCTGCCGGGTTCGAGTCCCTCGCGGATTTGGGGCCAGTCCAGGACTAGTCCCGGGTCCAAAAAAATCTCACGGGTCTAAGTCTTGAATTTTGCTAAACTCATACCAAATTCGATCCGTTGTCATCCCTACACCTTGACTTATGATGAAATTACCATAGCTTTTCAAAAATCATCATACCCTTACGAACTTATACACTATAAAACAAAATCACCCCATTATTCTTCCCCCAAATCACCATAACATTTAAAATGTAAGATTTTTCAAGATGCGCTCGGGTCCAGTTTTTTTTTTTTTTTTTGTAAATAATTTCTCAAAAATAAAAAGTTATAATTTATCAGAACCTAGGCGCTTTCTATTTCCAAACAAAATCATCTTGACACTATTCACTTAAAGAGACCATTAAAGCAAATTAATATTCAGTTAAAATACATTATGGGCAAATTAATGCCCTTAAATGACTCATATTGATAAGGTACAACTTTAAGGGTTTATTTGATGTTAGGGAGACACTCATTGGGACAGAGCCTCCAACATCCAACATGTATCAAATGAAGTTATTTACTTTTTTTTTCCTTTTCGTTTCCTCCTTTAAATGTGACTTGTTCTCACAAACTAAACCATGATTCCATTAAAATTGTGTGTTAGGGTTGTTCTCCCACTCGTTTCGAAAATTTTCAGATTACGAAAGTTTTTTAAATTTAAAAATTGAATTTTATTTGGTCCTTACATAAATATTAATAGCATCGTATGGATGTATTTCATTCTAGAAAATTATTAAATTTATCTGAAAATTTTCGAAACAAGTGGGAGAACAACTTTAGCACACAATTTTAATGAAACCATGGTTTAATTTGTGAGAATAATTCATATTTAAAGGAGGAAACAAAAAAGGAAAAAAAAAGTAAATAACTTAATTTGACATGTGTCGGACGTTGGAGACTCTGCCCCAGTGGGTACCTCCCTAGCATCAAATAAACCAACTTTAAGTAGCTATCGAATTTTACTTAGGAAACGTTGATAGAAATAGCCATTCATCGTTTCAATGACACATATCTGTACGATACAACATAGTTTTAGATATCTACATAAAATGCATTGTTTTACAGCTAAAAAGGTAAAATTATAGTTCTATAAAAGCAAATAATATTATAACCAATTTCATTTTTCACATGCACTGAACTAGATTTAAACATATCATATAATATTTGCTACTCCTGGCCTAAATATTTGTATGCGCACTGCTTATATGACTTTGGCATAATTTTAAATATTGTCTATGCTACCTAAATTGTCCAATTTATCAAAGCTATACTAATTATATTAAAATTAGTTATGTGATTACCTTAGTTATGTTGCTATATTTTTTTTTCCAATCCAATTATTTATGTTATTAATTTAATTTTTGAATTACTGATATTTGCTATAAGATCTGACCGCTTGAATATTTTAATCAATCAAATATGTTAAAATTCTGATCGAACTCGGATCGGATTTGGATTAAAATCCGCTCCATTGACAACCCTAGTTTAAGAACTTGGAATATATTTATGTTCTCATTTAATAATGTTGAAAAATATACAATTCTGCAAGAAAACACCTTCTCAGTAATAAATTTGTGAACATAAATTTGAAACATGTCCCTTTTGAACTTGAAATCATATTCTAGTATGGGGATAAATCTACGAGACAAATACTACAATACAAAAATGAACAACCTCATTTATAAACCCTATGTTTATTCAATAATCTACTCAATTCTCGTAAAAGATAAGCCAAATTATTATTCTTCTAGTGTGAAGAAATCAAAGATGCCACCATAGTCTCTTTCTTTGACATTTGAACTTCGTGGTAAAGACAAATAAATAGAACCACTGGGCACCACCCGGCTAAACTAATGCAAATGGACGAGCTCAATGAAAAAAATTCATTAAAATTGTGACAAGGTTAAAAGATATTTAAGTACGCATCCAATAAAATCAATTAGCTACACAAAGTTTTTAAAGATTTGACGGTCGACCCAAAACCACTCGAATGCACCTGGCTTGGCATCATCACATGAATACCGTGACAGTAGAGTTGTACTCCTATCATCTAAATCGTATAAGTAAAGATTCATACTATTGTCAGTCGTATAATATATGGAATTGGGCTTGATGTTGTTGGAAGAATAGCGACAAACAGCACCGTTGTTGCATCCAGAGGGGAGAAAAATCGTTCGATTGCCTATGCTTTCAAGCTCCTTGAGTTCCGTACATGGAGTACCAACTTGAAAAATCCGAAAATGGCAGTTTCCATGGTGCAATTTTTGAATTAGTAAAAATTCACGATCACATGGGGATTCGATCCAGTAATCCATGGTATGTTTTAGCCAGTGTAGCGACATGGGCTGATGAGCTGGGATTGTTAATACGGGAGTCAGCTCGAGTTCTTCGTCACCATCATCCCCTAAAACAAAATCAATAGTTACAATTTGAGACTCATTGGCAAAACCATATATTTTGCCTCTGAAAACCAACAATGCCGTCAAAAACAACTCATCGGGCGATTGTGTGATAAATTCATCGTCTCCAATCCGGCAAAACGCCTCGGTGGTGCTATCAGAAGACACCATAAAAATGTGACTATCGGGCTCTGTAGGAGGTTTAGACAAGATGCATAGATCATAAAAGTGTACATCTTCAAGATGGGGTAGTTGAATTTTCTCCATGGACACGGGATTCCAAAGAAAACAATTATTGTCTACGTCGTAGTCATATAAGACTAGCCATCCATAAGCAGAAGCAAGAATGAATTTGTTGCACAAATTGGGTATACTTGTGGTGGCTTCAAGCTGATGATGATGATTCTCATCTATGCTGCAAAAAGAGTGTTCTGAAAGCTTCTCTCCATGCGATAGCAAAAGCCAAGGAGCAGCAGTATTGTTCATTTCCCCCCCCCCCCCCCTGAAATAACAACATTAATAATACATCAATTTGTCGAAAGCTAGAACTTACTGAAGTACAAATAAATTCATTGCAATTTTATTATATACACTATCAAAAAAGCCCTATTAACACTTAGAAATACGAAAAAGAATAATAATAATAATAATAATAATAATAAATATTCATGAATGAACCGTGAACGTAACATATTGGAGAACTTACAACAAAAATTCAGAATACAAGTAGAATATGAGAGATATTCTTATTGGTGTTGGACTTTCTTATAATATATAGAGAGACAGAGACGAAAAAATTCTTGTCATCAGGAAAACACTCACACCCACACACACATTAATTTTATGAAAGATATGCATATTTTTTTTGCAGTGTCCGTCGTACCAGATTCTTGTGTTTGAAGAAGGCGAGCGAGGCAGATATTACGGGACCTTCACACTTTTGATATGGAAAATAAGAACTACCAGATTCTTGTGTTTGAAGAAGGCGAGCGAGGCAGATATTACGGGACCTTCACACTTTTGATATGGAAAATAAGAACTAATTAATATTATATATATATATATATATGTGTGTGTATATATATGTCTACGTTTATGTATATATATAAGAAGACTCCTCTTTTTCTTTTTCAATATTTCAAGTTACAAGAACGGTTTAAGTTTGGGTTTTTCTGGAGTAAGTGCTTCTTCTTCTTCAATTTTTTTTTTTTTTTTTTTTTTTTGCCTGTTTTTACTCTTGCTCTTCGTCTTTGTTGTAAGGTTCTTAATTTATTTTTTCTTTTGATAAAGTTAATTGTTTCCGTTGGTAGGTTAGATGGTTGGGAGCTCTTTTTCCATATTAGGAATTCAGGCAGCTCTTTTTGATGAGATGTACATGATGGATGTTGTATGAACATGATTTTGATGATTTTTCTTGTTCCTCTCTAATTCATATAGTTAGCCGTATCCGAACTAACCCATATATAGTTAAGGCCATTAATTGGTGACAAAGTTCTTTCAGTAAATGGATTTTTCTTTTTTAAATTGTTCGAGCCGATTCTTTCTCTTATTTTTTTTTATTTGATTGTGACGCATATGCAGGACCAAGAAGGCAAAATTAAATTATCAAATTTAAATCATGGGCGATTGGGCTGATCTTCCTGAAAAGCTTTTACATTTGATAATATCAAATATATATGGTGCTAAAGATAGGTTTAGTTTTAGCCTAGTATGTCAATCTTGGAATCAAGTTGCATCGAACAATTTACCGGTAACATTGTTCTCCTGGTCTAATATTACACAAAAGATCCAATCGTCCATGGAAATTATTTCAACACAATGGTTTTTATTCCAAGAAATTTCCCCAAATACCCCATGACGCACACATACGTTGTGCAAAGTATGGATGGCTGTTGTTGGCTGGTGATATTGATAAGAGTTTATTTTTCTTTGATCCTTTCAACGACCATCACAAGATCCACCACCTAACTAGGTGCAATTTTCTCTGCACTACAATATGTTTCTTCAACAAGCCAACATCTCCGAACTGCATTCTCGTTGGAATTGCGAATACGTTTCCAGATCCGAGGAGATATGTGCATATAAGCATCCTCAATCACGGCAATGATGGATGGAAAAGTTATACATGTTATCTTGAGAATGGATATTACTTGTCTGTTTGCTCCCCTGTTCTTCATCGTGAATTTCTATACTGCTTGGATCGCCAAGGTAATCTATATATGAATGAATTGGGCAATCCATTGAGTTGGATGATTGTCAATACTAATAGCCCATTGCCACCCGACACTCCGTGTGATGAATTTGAACAACAATTTTTGATCAAACTTGAAGAAGATTTTATATTGGCCATCTTAGTTGCATATGATGAAAGAAAGGTGAGTGTATACAAGATGAACATGATGCAGTGGTCTGAAAGAAAAGAATGGGAACTGGTGGAGAATTTATCTGATAAGGCATTGTTCGTGAGCAGTTATTCATCGTTTGCCGTTACTGTTTCTACTCCTCCATTGGCGTGGATGGCGAACAAAATTTTCTTTCCCAAGGTGTCGAACAAGCTAGGCCATAATAATGGTGTGTTTTACTCTCTAAATACTAAAAAATATCACTCATACGATCGCGATTATTCCAGCTACGACCCTATTGGTTTAAAAGATTTTGATTTGGCCACTTGGATTATGCCTGAGCCAAACACCAAGATTTTCTAGACAAATTTGTTTATTCTATTGTTTTTTGTTCAAGTTTATTTATTTTATGTTTTGTCAATTAATTTCCCCTCCTGATTCAAATATATGAACATTGCTCTATGGTTTCTTGTCTCTGTGTTTCTATTATTTGTATACGCATTATCGTTTTTACCAATTTCGAGTCATCAACAAAAATAAAACTAGCAATTTATAAAAAAAGTAAGTCAAGTACTTGGCTATCATTAATTCATTATGGTCCAAGTCGTGGTTGAACTTTGAGAAATTGTGGGAGCACATTTTTTTTAATTCGAAGACCACTTTCAAACTCATAGTAGACAATGCTAGAAAATAGAGGTGGGGTTTACGAAAATAAAGGAGAAAATATATGTGAAGCCGGGGGGCAAAAAAAGGTAAAAGTTTTCGATGACCTATCGAATATGATCAGCATGAATTTAGTTTTTGTTCTATATCCATGTATTATTGTGAACTAGGTCTAGAAATGCCTAATATTGGAATAACATATTTGGCTTGTAGATTTGTATGGGGCTCAACTAAACCAAAGGGTTCAATCAGACGATTTTGGGTCGTGTAGCACGTTTATGTATTACAAGATTCGAAGGATACGTAATAATTTTTTTTTTTTGTGGGGGAGGGGGCGGGGTGTTCATTACTAATAGTAACTAATAACACTAAAATTAATTAGAAAATTTTTTATTTATTGATGGACAAATATTTCTATCTGTCAATCTATTCAATGCTAGAATCAGGCCTACTATTGATGTGGGTATCTCCGTTTCCAGGGTAGGGTTTGTAGCTCAAATTAGAGCCATAAAACGAGTAGCTGGTAAATTAAAATTGGAACCAGTCCAATTTGTAGAAATAGAAGCCTTTGCACAATTTGCTTCAGATTTTGATAAAACTATCCAAAATCAATTGACAAGAAATCTAATATGAATTAAATCTTGGTTTCTGCGCATGTATCAAATGATTTAAATTCCTTCACATTCTCAATTTTTCGGCTACAAATTGGTCTCGTTTCGGTTGAGGCATGCTCCATTCGATTATTTCTTCAAAACAATAATAATTGTAAGTGTATAATTTATTTTCAATTTGTGCAATGTTAAAATGTACTTTATTTAATGATATGATGATGTATGTTGTGTATACATGATTTTTGATGTTTTTTCTTGATTATGTGTAATGAATTAACTCTTTTTTTTTTTTTTAATAAACAATTTAAGACCGAAATGCGTTATCATGATTTTTGTACTCTGGTTCGGTGGGGCAGTTGGACAGAAACGGGCTCCGATATCTTTCTACTGTTATTTTTGTACACTTATTCTATGGGCCAATCAGACCCAAATAGCTAATAATATTTGTTGCACTCGTCTTCGGCCTAAGAAAACGCAAATGTGGCAATAGTAATTTTTCTGCACTTATTGGACCTTGTTGGGTACTCTTATTTGATCGGCCTATAAGACCCAAATCTGCTATAAAAGTTTGCGCCCCTCTTATTTGATTGGCCCGTAAGACCAAAATGGGTGGAAGCATTTTATTGAGAAATAAGAATAGAAGATCCAAATAGCCCCATAACGCCTGTACTTGTTATTTACCTGAACAAAGATCAGTTGTCTCTTGTTTATCAGAAAATTTGTTCATCCGACCTTTCAAGTTTTTTTTTAATTTAATAGCCCTCAATTTTTTTTTCTTTTTTTTTTTAAATTAAATATCCGATGTGGCATAATTTAAAGGTTAATAAAGTGAACTAAAAACTTCAGGATTGGACGGGGGTCGATTTGTAAATAAATAATTTTATAATTTATATTATATCGATCAATCGATGGTTTATACGTGTTGCTTAATCGATCAAAACATGTCGCTTAATCGATCACAACATGTCGCTTAATCGATCACAACATGTCGCTTGATCGATTAAGCCATGTCGCTTAATCGATTCAAATAAGTCGATTAATCGATTATGATATATCGCTCGATCGATCTACATATATCGATTGATAGATCATATTATATCGATTGATCGATCATAGTGTATCATCATAATAGAATCCCGCGCGGTACACTTTCTTAGTTCCTTCTCAGAGACGCTTCACATTCCTCCTTCCTCATCTCTTCTCTTCCTTCTCATCTCAGTTGGAATCCATTCGAGAACTCAAAAAATCGTCGTGAAACCCTGATAAAATCCCAAAAAATTTAATTCTCCCCTCTTTGTCTCGTCGATTTCCCAAAAAAATCCCTTGAAAACTTTAATCACGTTTACCCTTTACTACAAGACCTGTTAAAAATGGCAGAAAGGAAAGACCAACAAATCGATGCTGTACCACAAGAAGCACAACAGCCATTGGTGAACGAGCCACTGGTGAACGAGCCGTTGATGAACGAGCCGTTGACGAACGAGCCAGTGGTTAACGTGGAAACCGGTGCTGCTCCACAAGAAGAACTGGTACTTTAATCCATTATTTGCACATGAAGAATTAATGCTCGTCTTTCAACCGTAACCGTTGGTCGATTGTCATTGTCGATTGATCGATTTTAATGTCGATTAAGCGATTGTCCTTATCGATTTAGGGTTTAGGGTTTAAGGTTTTGCACTATTAACTGATTTTTGGTGTTTTGTTTGAACATAGGAAAATAAAGAAGAGGATGTTCCAGTTGATGATGAGCTATCCATTCCATCTTGTTCGCGGTCTATCAGCTTTAATAGTTACCAACTCCGGACAATATTGGATGACATCCAATACTTCCCAGTGAGGGTGACTGTGAGATCTTCTGTTGCTAAGCTTCGGAAAATGGAGGAAGTTTTAATGGGATTGGGAGAGAATATGTTGTCGAGGTTCTCTGAAACCTGTTTTGGCCATTTATTACGTATGACGAATTTCTGGTCATTTTCTGGACAACTCTGCCATTACCTTATGCTCCGTCAGATTCAGTGCAAGAAGAAGTGGGAGCTATGGTTTGCCATCGACAACAAACCCATTCGTTTTGGCATGCCAGAGTTCGCCATAGTCACTGGTCTGAATTGTGGTCCCCTCCCTCCCAATAATGAAATGGACAAGATGAGAAACGACGAGAAAAGCAATAAATTCTTGCAGAAGGTTCTGGGTAAGAAACAGTCAGTAAAAATTCCAGACTTGGATGAATGCTTGAAAAAGAGAAGTTTTTTTTCGGCAGAAGACAAGTTTAAACTATGTCTCGTATGGTTTGTTCATACATTCCTTTTGGCCAAGGACGACCATAAAAACGTGAACGAAGACCTTCTTCTCTTTGTCAACAATCTGGAATTTTTCAATTCTTATCCATGGGGAAGGGAGTCGTTTGTGATGACAATGGAGTCTCTCCGGACAAGAGAATTGAAGAAAAAATATTTCCAATGGGTTCAAAAAGGAGAAGACTTCAGAAAAACAGAGTCCTACAATATTGTCGGATTTCCTTGGGCCTTACAGGTAAACTCATATTTCTATTCAAATATCGATTGATCGATCATTTTAATCGATTGATCGACTAAATGTATCGATTGATCGATGTATGTTGTAGATCAATCGATCTTTATATCGATTGGTCGATACATTTAGTCGATTGATCGACTGTTATGTCGATTGATCGAATGTGTTGTCGTCGATCGATCGATACCCTGTATCGAGTGATCGATTGCATTTGTCGATCAAACGATACACTGTCGATTGATCGACTGTGTGACATCGATCGTTCGATATGATTTATCGATTGATCGATACTTGTTGTCGATTGATCGATGTTTTGAAAATTTTCAGGATATTCCTTAATTGATCGATTTGTTTCTTTGCATTTAGGCTTGGGCTTATGAGGCTGTCCCTGCTTTTGAGAACATCGGGTTGCCCATGGTTCCAGATGAGGATGATCCGTTGTTGCCACTTCCAAGAATTGTGAGGTGGCATGCCACAAAATCGGAAAAGTTGCCTTTTGAGATGGTTGAAGATGCAATCTCAAAATGCAAAGAGGTGGTCGTGCGTCCCTTCCTACACCCAACAAAGAGGGAGTTGAGAGAGCCGTACATGAGATTATTTGATGATCTGCAAGAGATTTCTGACGATCTAATCGATCAACTCACTCGAGACTTGGAAGGGATTACAGAATTGAGGTCTCCTTCTGAGCATGATGCTGACTTAATTGAGTTTAAACGCGAAGGGGCGCCACATTTCCAGCATCATGAGGAAGCGACAGTCTCAAGAACCCCACCTCCCTCCCCAAAACCAAGCCTGAATAGAACTCCTACCCCCAAACCAAGCCTGCCTCTTGAGGAAGACATTCGTCCACCATCATCATGTGCGCATCACGATGAAATAATGGAACAATTGAAATGCATCAACGAGCAAGTCACTTCAGCTCAACCCAAGGAAGTAAGGGAGTCTCCATCTTCATCGTGTGCACATCATGATGAAATCATTGAACAACTGAAGTCTATCAAGGAGCAAGTCACTTCTGCCCAACCCAAGGAAGCCGGTGCATATCCATCATCGATTGAAATTATGGAAAAAATTAAAAGCATTGATGATGGAATTCTCGGGTTGAAAAATTTTCTGACTGAACGAATGGAGAAGACAGAAAAAAGAATTGACTTGCTGTATGCATTGGTGGACAAGAAACCGGAGAGAACGAAAAAGAAAAGCAAATACGCGAAGTCTCCGTTCACTCAAGAGGGTGGGAAAGGGAAGAAAGCGAAAGTGGCTGCCCAACCATCCAAGCCTGATTTGTTTACGCCACTTGATTCAAAAAGGTTATCTGATTTCTTACAGTGGTATGAATCAGGCCCAGAAGGCAAAAAGGTTTATGGTAAAATGGGGACGTTGGACAAGCCATTTTTCCACACGCTTTTGGGTGAAGGCCTATGGCTCCAATCAGAGGTAAGTTACAGTTTTTGTTCAATAAAAATAAACTATCGATTGATCGATTATTGTGTCGATTGATCGATATATATATATCGATGGATCGATGTTTATTATTGATTGATCGATATATATTGATAAAATAAAATTAGAATTGTCGATTGATCGATATTTGTACTCGATTGATCGATACAGTCATCGATCGCTCGATTTTTGATTATCGATTGATCGATACATTCATCGATCGCTCGATTTTTGTTATCGATTGATCGATACATCAATCGATCGCTCGATTTTTGTTTATCGATTGATCGATACAGTCATCGATCGCTCGATTTTTTTTATCGATTGATCGATACATTCATCGATCGATCGATTTGTTTTATCGATTGATCGATACATTCATGATCGATTTTTCCATATTAAATTCTTGACATATTTTTTTTTATTTTTGCAGCATATCGACGAAGCTCTATGTCTTATGAGGATTAGACAGAGGCATTATCCAACTTTGTATGATCAAGACGTAGGTTTTGTCGATTGTCAGTTTATGCAGCTGCTAGAACATGCTTATGATCGGCTTCTTGTTGGAGTGGAACCCTCCAAAGTTGATAGCTGTAGGTACACCGACAACGAGTCTTTGAATAATGCAATCGAACTCATGCATATTATCCCGAAATTATTAGACTATGCAAATGGCAATGAACCAAAATATGCCGACCCATGGGTGGAACTCAAGAAAGTCTATGGGGTGTTGAACATACAGAATCAGCATTGGGTTGCCGTCGCATGGATTTTGGATAAGGGGGAAGTGCATGTTCTAGATTGCAACAATAAAGTTTGTCGGGGTCCAGAGCTTAAGAAGCTGCTCGCACCAGCATGTTTATTATTCCCCAAAGTCTTGAGAGAGACGGGTCACTTTGGGGCGTTGGGCAAGCTGCTTGAACAAAAATGGAGTTTACATCTAGACAAATGTCCATTTAATAAGCGAAGGTATTTATTTTCTTTTTTATGTAATGTATCCCATTTCCTCTCTTATTCTTTCTTTTTGTTCTCATATATGTGCTTCATATATTTTTGCAGTGGGGACTGTGGGATGTATGCATTAAAATTCATCGAATTTCACTTGACCGGTACCGCGATGGACAAGTTGAACGACGATAACATCATCGAGTTCCGGAAGCGGTTAGCTGCTGAAATGTTTTTTGGAAAAATGGATCCACTTGTCCCTACTTGAAACACTGTAAAATTGCTTCTGTGTAAATTTTGTAAATTGTAATTGTTTTTTGAGATGTGTAAATATTGAGATGTGTAATTGTAATTGTAAATTTTGTAAATTGTAAATATTGAATCATAATATTTATTGAGATGTGTAAATATTGAATTATAATAATCGATCAAGCGAACTTGATAATCGATCAACCGATCACAACAAGATTTAGAATATTGCAAAAATGGATCCATCGATCTTTATAATCGATCTATCGATTCTTGTAATCGATCAAGCGATGATTATAATCGATCAACCGATCACAGCAGGACTAAAAAATGTTATCCAACAACAAAAATCGAACAATCGATCTTTGTAATCGATCAAGCGATCACTACAAGACCAGTATTTGAACAAACAATTAATCGATCCATCGATCAAAAAATCGATCAACCGATCATTATACGACGAATATTAACAAACACATAATTGATCAATCGATCAGTGTAATCGAACAAGCGATCACAACAAGATGAATATTATGGAACAATCGATCGATCGATATTTGTAATCGATCAAGCGATCACAACAAGATGAATATTATGGAACAATCGATCGATCGATATTTGTAATCGAGCAAGCGATCACTACAAGAATATTGAACAAAACAGTAATCAAGTAATCACATCAAGGAGTATTGTTTATACATGTCATACTATAGTATGATTAGATATATATCTATTATGTATGTATTGCAATTGTATATATATGTCATACTATAGATATATATATTTTTATATTATGATTAGATATATATGTATTATGTATGTATTGCAATGGTATATATATGTCATACTATAGTATGATTAGATATATATCTATTATGTATGTATTGCAATTGTATATATATGTCATACTATAGATATATATATTTTTATATTATGATTAGATATATATGTATTATGTATGTATTGCAATTGTATATATATGTCATACTATAGTATGATTAGATATATATCTATTATGTATGTATTGCAATTGTATATATATGTCATACTATAGATATATATATTTTTATATTATGATTAGATATATATGTATTATGTATGTATTGCAATTGTATATATATGTCATACTATAGTATGATTAGATATATATCTATTATGTATGTATTGCAATTGTATATATATGTCATACTATAGATATATATATTTTTATATTATGATTAGATATATATGTATTATGTATGTATTGCAATTGTATATATATGTCATACTATATATATATATATTTATATATTGATTAGATATGTATGTATTATGTATGTATTGCAATTGTATATATACGTCATACTATAGATATATATATTTTTATATTATGATTAGATATATATGTATTATGTATGTATTGCAATTGTATATATACGTCATACTATAGATATAGATATTTTTATATTATCATTAGATATATATGTATTATGTATATATAGCTAGTTGTGGTGATATATAGTATGTCAGACTAGATATATATATATATATATATATATTTGTATTTTATATAAATATGTCATACTATAAATATATATATATATATAGTTATGATTAGATATATATATATATATATATATATTTTATATATGATTGAATACACGTTGTGGTAATATCGATCAATCGATACATTGTGTCGATTGATCGATTGTATCACTGGATTGCTCGATTTTTTTGTCGACTGATCGACTTTTTTCTTTGATTTAAGGCGTGGAGATATCGATCCATCGACAAATAATGTCGAATGATCGATTTACTTTGTCGATCGTTCGATATTCCATGTCGACTGATCGACTTTTTTCTTTGCTTTTAAGGCTTGGGCCTCTGAAATTGGTCAGAATACAAGTTGTGGTAATATCGATCAATCGATATATTATGTCGAGTGATCGATGTACTTTATCGATTGTTCGATATTCGGTGTCGACTGATCGATTTTTTTTTTTTTTTTTGGTTCTAAGTCTTGTGCTTCTGAAATTGGTCAGAATAAGAGGACTGGGTCTATCGATCAATCGATATATAATGTCGATTGATCGATGAATTGTGTCGATCGTTCGATATTCCATGTCGACTGATCGACTTGTGCTTCTGAGATTGGACAGAATACTACTAGTGGAGATATCGATCAATCGACATACTATACGATCGATCGATATATTATGTCGATTGTTCGATACATTATGTCGATTGTTCGATATATAACACAAGAATTTGATTCAAAATAGACTTTTGATGATCAACTTGAAATTCCGTTTATTAAAAGTAGTGATATTTACAGGTACAAACTTGTTCATAAACTACAAATGCTAACATCCCACTTTTCAGTTATTTGTAAGGGGTTCTTTGCAAGTTCCTTTCTTGTGACCTGGCTTATTGCATCGTCCGCACTTGTTCTTCTTCTGATGAACCTCACAAGCAGTTGGGATCCTCTTGACTCTTTTCCTGCCTTTTGATGGATTCACATGAGGAGGATCAATGATAATATCTTTTATCGATTCAGGAACCACCCACAAATCCTCCGGAGGAATAGGATAGATTGTTTCTGCATAAGCATGCAAAAACTCGTCAGTTCTATATGCAGAAGAGCATGCTGAGTACAATCTCATACCAAAATCGGGAAATTCTGATGTCTTAAAGCAGCTATGGCATGAGGGCATGGGACCCTATCAATATCAAATACTTTACAGCTGCATCGATTATTGTTAAGATCAACAACAACATTCGGACCGTAGCCACGCACATGGTACTCATGCACGTTGAGTTGTACAACGTCAAGAGATGCTGAGTTTTCCAAACTGTCACGAAGTTCACTTTCTTTGATGGAACCAATCGTGTATTGCATTTAACCATCTCCGTACGACGCTCACAAACCACTCTGACAAGATTGTTGGATTGCGTTTAAAAAGAGCATCAATTGGAAATTCCCTTTCGTTTAGAAGTCTTGAGTTGATAGACTCCGCAATATTAGTCGTCATAATATTATACCTATTACCAGGAAATAAGCTCTACTCCAACGCACGAAGCCAATATCTTTTTCGAGGTAGTCAGCCACTTTACTTTAAGTTGGCGTATTTGGCTGAAATGTTTTGGAACTCACCAACTGTGTAAGATTAGCTGCCGAGTAATATAGATTAAGGATATCACCGCATCTAAACTTTTGCTTCAAGTTCTCGGCAATGTGTTTCATACAATACCCATGATGTGCTAAAGGATAAACACGTTGCACAGCCCTCTTGATAGAGCCGTGTCTATCGGATACTATGCATATCTCGTGACTATCGGGAATTATATCTTTTAGATTTTTAAAAAAAACCACTCCCATGAACGGTCATTCTCAGAGTTAACCACAGCCCATGCAATAGGATAAATATGCTTCTCACTGTCTTGTGTAGTGGCCACTAGCAATGTACCGCCATACTTTCCTTAAGAAAGCATCCATCAACAGCTATTACCTTCCTCATAAATGAAAAACCACGTATGCATTGGCCAAATGCTACAAAAAAGAATTGAAACTGATTTTTAGAGTTGACCACCAAATCTGTCTTGGTTCCGTTATTTTCTAACTCCAACATGAAACGATAGGCCTCAAGAACTGCATACCCATGCTCTGCTGTTCCCCTCACAAAATCCTTTGCCAGTTGTCGCCCCCTCCAACATTTCCAATAACTCACAGAACATCCTAAATTTTTTTCTACATAAGTCTTCACTCCGCTAGGTGTGAGTCCTTCCCCTTTGACAAATTGGTCCTTGACACATTCTCCTATGAGATTGGCCGATGCTTGGGGATGTTGGCCTGATATATGATCCAGCCCACATGTGTGCTCACTAATATATTTCTTGACAATAAATTTCTCCGAATTCATATACTTACAACAACGAATCCACCACTGGCATGTTGGGCTCACACATGCTACAACATATAATGATTTGTTTGATCTTTTGACCGGAATACTCAACTTTGCTTTCACAGCAATGAGTTGAATTTTTCTTACTACTTCGGCTTTGTTATTAACAAACACCCCACTTGAAACTCCGACCTATCATCAAACGCATGTCTGGATTGACTTCCTATCACGCTCCTATCACTTGAACCATGTTCTATATAAATGGGTTCTTCTGCACATCAAAATCCACTTCAGGTAGTTCTTGAGTCATAGCGACATCTTCATGGACCCATAACATCATTGTGAAGAGTTCCTCTGTGTATTGCTCCTCCACAATGTCATTATCACCAATTGATGTACAACCATATACTGATTTTCATTGTTCAAAGTAATTGTCATTATTGTAAAAGTTGAAACCAGCAATATTCGACTTGAACACCGACACTTTTAGAATTGGTCTCCAACCCTCACTAGCAACATCAGCAAAGTATCCTTCAAATCATCGTCCGACTTTATTTCAGCTGGATGTGTTCTGTGTGGTGGAGGAAGGTGCCTTTGTTATCATATACTTCACATTACATCAGCCCTGTGAACAACTTAGTTGCCCCTTCTCAATATTTTATCAATCAAGCTATTGAAGAAATGTCTTTAAGTAACAACAAGAGGTGTCGTTACTTTGCATTTCCCTGTCCACTGAAAACAAGCCTCTCTTCTACCCACTCGCCAAATTCAACACCTACAACAAATTCTTCCGCCATATTTGCTGCCAAATACCTATATTATAGGATAACAGAAATGCAAATTATCACGAGCGCCAAAAAATAATAATAATAAAAACGATCGATCGACAGAAAACAAACGATCGATTAATCGATATAACATGGTCGATTAATCGATGAAAGACAAAAAGATCGATTAATCGATATATTATGGTCGATTAATCGATCACAAATACATCGATTAATCGATATCAAATGGTCGATTAGGCGATATAAAGACAAGAAGATCGATTAATCGATATTTTATGGTCGATTAATCGATATATGTGGTAGAAGATCGATTAATCGATATATGTGGTCGATTAATCGATCACAAATACATCGATTAATCGATATAAGATGGTCGATTAAGAGATGGACCATTCACACAAGATCGCTTAATCGATATCACATGGTCGATCAAGCGATCACATGCATCAAGAGATCTCTTAATCGATAAGTTGGTCGATCAATCGATCACACAAGGTTTAACTGTTTCACTTCCCTGTGCACGGGATCGCCATTAATGGTGAACCACCAACCCAACTGTCGAATTAATGGTTATTTTCCAAAACCCATTATGAAATGATGCATTAATGGTGCTCTATACAGAATGTACTACTCAAATCTAGTATTAAAACCACAAAAAAGGGCGTTCTTACCTTAAGTAGTTACGTCTTTTTTGTGAAGAAACTCTTGTACAGTTTGTCTACCCAAAGAAATCGCAGGTTGTCTGAGAAATCGCAGGTTGTCAATATTCGACTACAATGTGGAAGGAAAAATACTACCCAAAGAAATCGCAGGTTGTCTGAGAAATGAGACGAGGGTTTTGATCGTGGGTTGCAATATTCTTGGTTTTAGGGGTTAAATATAAGTCTAAAAGTTAGATGATTATTTATCTAAATCTCATTTATTAGAGTTAATAAACAAAAAGGCTATCTAGCTAAAGATTAAAACTTGAGGGCTATTTAATTAAAAAGAAAACTTGAAAAGGCTTTAACAAAAACGCCCCTTGTTTATAAAGTTGTGAACAAGATAAGTAAGGATTAGGGAATAATCTGTAGGATTCGTCTGCTTAGATTTGTTTCCCTATTCTATATATTTTTTTAATTACTTTCACATTTTTAACAGTTTTAATTGAGTTTCATCTTTTGGATCTAAAGAAAAACTTGAAAGATAAGATGGTAATTTATAAATTTTGAGCTAAAATAATTTTTTCGATAATCTCAAAATCCGCTTTTTTGTGACAAAAATTGCCCTTTCAAAGCAATGAGATGTGAGATCAAAGTAAACGCAAATGAAAGACCATTTCTATTTTCTGAAAAATTATTTTATTTCCATCATGCATGCTAGCACTACAAGTGATAATTTTTAGCATTTTCTATTATTTTACATGTTTGCAATAATGGGTTTTCCTAAACCTCCAAAAAAATCTATGCAAAAGCTTTCAAATAATATAAGGGCCGTTGTGGTTGGGTTTTAAAAAAAAGCATTTTTATAGGCAGCTTTTTTTTTTTTTTTTTAAGTCAATCAATTTTGTATTTGGATACAATAATTAAAAGGGTTTTAACAGGTGTTTTATTTGAACCTACTATGGAATAGCTTCTAAAAAAACAACCTCTTTTTTACTTTTTTTTTTTTTTTGGCTTATGTTTTAAAAATAGTCCATCCGTTTTTTGTATTAAAGTGTTTTTTTTTTTTTTTCAAAAATAAGTACTTATTATCCAAAAAGAAGCCTATCCAATGAGCTCTAAATCGGGTGTTGTCATTGGGTATGTACTCTGTAGTTTAGTAAGGGGGTTTGAAACGACACTAAAGGAAGCATTGCTCTGTGTTAGAAAAGTTGCCTATTCTACTAAGGACCTCGTTCATTCTCGTAAGTGATAGTTACTTGACTTGATTTTTTTTAAAATATTATTTTGATATGTATCATATGAATACGGGAGTTTTTTTATTCTCTCTAGCTTTACCAGGTACTTATGAATTTTGTAGTATATATAAGTAGAATAAAATTAAATAGTAACAGTACAGTCTTTTTCAATTAATCAGATTTAATAGGAAAATATATTTAATTGGACAATTAACAAGTATAGTGATATTGATTGAGACAATGAAGTAATTTATATAATATGAAGTGGCCTTGAAAACAATTGATAGCCTCAGACAAAATTAAAAACAAGTCAAATAACAAATGTAATTAATAATATTCCTTGTTAACAATAAATAATGGGTAAATAATCTGTAATTATAACGAGATAGTAAACAATCTGTAAGTATAACAAGATAAATAATATATCATATGTAGTATAAGGGTAATTCTTCAATTTTCACACTGCTTTGCTAATCTCAAATTGGTCGTCTACGAGCATCGGATGAGGATATTTCGGGCTGGGAAACTTGATACATGATATCCTCGAGGAGTTGTCGTACATTTCGGATTGGTCCTTATCGCAGGTGCAGTGAACTGAAAATATGGCCGCTCATAGTTTAGCCCGTGGCTCATCTATTTTCGTTGAAAGGGGCAATGACATTCCTGATTTTCTTATTCAATATTTTTCATTCAATAAGGTCCGTTCACCATAAAAAAAAAAAAAAAAGATATGTTGACTATATATATATAAATATATGTAACATATGTAACATGGGTGATGTCTTGAACCTTGATGAGATATATGGTTGATGTCACTGCATTTTTTTCCTTAATTAATTTTTTGGTTAATTAATTATAGTTAATTTGCTTTTTCAGCAGATCTCTTGCATAATTTAAAATGATTGTTTTAAAGAATTTGATAGAAAAATAAAATTTTCATTATTTAGGCAGGTTTGTGGGGCGGATTGGCGGGTGGGGGGGAAGGATTTAAGAACTAAGTGGGTTCAATGGGTCAAACCAATCGGGTTCAGGTCCCGCTCGCGGGATTCGGGCCGGGTCAGGACTGGTCCCGGGTCCGGGACTGGTCGCAGGTCCTAAAAAATCTCATGGGTCTAGTCTCGAATTTTGCCAAACCCATATCAGATCCGATTTGTTATCATCCCTACACCCTGGCTTATGACGAAATTACCATAGCTTTTCAAAAATCACCGTACCCTTATGAACTATACACTATAAAACAAAATCACCACATTATTCTTCCTCCAAATCACCATAACATTTAAATGTATGATTTTTCAAGATGCGCTTAGGTCCAGGTTTTTTTTTTTTAACAATTTCTCAAAAATAAAAGTTATAATTTACAGAACTTAGGCACTTTCTATTTCCAACACAAATCATCCTGTCACTATTCACTTAAAGAGACCATTAAAGCAAATTAATATCAGTTAAAATTAGTAGTGGCAATATGGGTGTGAACTATGGGTCCAACTCAACCCAATTATTTATGGGTGGGTTGGGTTGAAAGATTTTTAGATGGGTCAAAGTGGGTTGGGTCCAAATGGGTTAAACTAGTTATGGTATTAAATGATTTTTTATGGGTTTTAAAGGGTTTTTTAATGGTTCACTAATGGTCCCTTAATGGGTCCATAATGGGTTTGGCACAAAACTTAAAAAAATCCTACCAACTACTATAGATATCATCAATTTTATTCAAAGTAGAATACATCCAAATTTCTCATACCACGAAAAAGTCCTGAGTTTGCCATTTTAGTCGTAATTTTCCTCAATGTTTGATCAATATTCTTTTTTTTTTCATTTTTTATTTCAATTTTATGTTTGAGACATAATTTATATTATAAGATGTAAGTTTATGTAAAATATGATATTGAAGATTGATTTTATCTAAAACTTGTTTTATTTTTTAGGTTTTGATTTATATGAGTGTTTTGTTGTCGGATCCGCTTTCGACCCGCTCGACCTATTTCACAACCGCTTACAACCCACTTACAACCCGCTTCAAACCATTACAACCCGACCCATTACAACTCGTTATTAAGAACCCATTTTGAATCCAACTCATTTTGACCCAACCCACAAAGGCCCGACCCAAATCCGACCCGACCCGCCCAATTGCCACATCTAATTGATCCATGAGGATCTCCGAACTGATTTTCAAGTATTGCATCATAGATAAAACTAATAAATATACATTTTACTAAATTTAAGATTTATCTTTCCTTTATTTTTTTTCTTTTTCACAAAAATTTTGGACCCAATTATTGTGTGACACATTGTTATTTATATTCGGGACTGTGGCTTGAAATCCTAATTCAGCTTCACTATTGATGTATAACTTTATTTTTGGCCAAAAAAGAAAAGACAGAGAAAATGAATGATTACACTTTTTACTCCCTTAATATACTAATGTCGCGTTTATCTCTCTCGAGGTTGAAATATATAACAAATGAGCTTTAAATTAAACACTGATTTGTATGATGTTACCACTGTGTGAATGAATGGAGCCGGCTAAATAGTTAGTTCAATGAGCTGACTTGACTCAGACACGATTTAAATTCGAAATTTTTGAGCTCAAGCTGAAG
>JAOWBU010000234.1:0-38320 GCA_026212405.1 Petrea volubilis
CATCTTTTTAACATAGGATAAGTAGATTGACACTCATATATATATATATATATATATATATATATATATATATTAGGGCAACACATATGCAAGAATAGTGATAATACTTTTAATAATCATGTTCAATTAGCCTAGCACATGTAGTGATCATCTCCTACTAACGTACACTTGTATTCATCATCTTGACTTAGGCCAACACATAAACACATTACGGTAACACATATGAAGATTTAGGGTTAACACTTGGGCTATTAGATCACCACTTGTGTATGAACACAATTAATAACTAGGGTTAGTTGTAAAAAAAATCATTTAATGCAAAAGATTTTCTTAATAAAATAAAGAATACGTCTTGGCCAAACTACTATAAATAGGGGAGCTTGACACCCCATTTTCATCACTACACACTTATATACACGGTCACACACATGCTCTCATACACATGGCACACACACAAAGCATACTATACACACACACTTATACATATAGAAGAAATTCCTCAATCTACTCTCATAATTAGAATGTATGTCTAACCCTGAACTTCTTTATTGTGTTTTCGATTCAAGTCCCTTCTGCTTTAATTAATTAATTCATGTATATATATATATATATATACTTGTTTATGCATTAGTTATTCTAAGAAAATATCCATGCACATGCTATATCTATGCATAAGTGTAGTGGCTTACCTATGTGCTTATGCTCATGTTCATCCATATTTAAAAAGGGGTAAAGTTCCTCTTTTAAACTATATATATATACACATGAAGTTATTTTGAAAATAGTAGATATGCACTCATGTGAAAATATTACTTATGTATCCATGCGCAATATTTTCCTTAAAGTGGATATTAGGTATGAGTTAGTTCATCAAATTATAGATTATGACTATGTAAGTATTGTGTTATTTCAATAGTATAAGTAGTTATGTTATTCCTTAAACAAAGATCACTAGTCACGAGCAATTATAGTGTAACACCCTAACTTTAGCTATAAATGCAAATTTTAGGAGGATACCAAGTCGATCTAGCCAAACTAAATCTATAAACCTGGTGAATTCCTAAGGTGAGTGACTTTCACTTTCCTTGCTAGGGCATTGAACTATATGTTATAAATATTATTCATATGCCCTACCATGTATGATTTATGCTATCCGGATCTTCTGAAATTATATCTTACTCTCTACGTTTCGACGAAGTATTTTTTCAGACTATAAGTCTAGTTATACCCGAAAAGTATGGTATTTTTTATATTGTTAGTTATATTTGTTTCAAAAATGATTTAGTGACACCCTTGGGATATCATGTTTTAATTATGTTTCTATGTATTCCTAGTGTTGGAAACAAGCTTTTATTTTTTTGAAAGTTTGTGAGCCATTCTGTCTTGTTATGATCTATTGATACCCTTGGGGACGTCCTTAGGGAGTTTGGGCTCAAGTACATATGAGCGGGGTATATCGGGCAAAACGAACCGTTATTAGAACCTCCTTACGTGATACCATTCTGTTAGACCTAATTCCTACATACAGTTGGAGGTTAATTGTAGTAAGAATTGGCTCGGTGTATTGCATGGGCACTTGGTACACCTACCATTTACTGTTTACCTTTGTCAAGGTCGCTCCTTGACACAAAAGGGGGGGGGGGGGGTATAAGGGTTTTATGATATTTTATTGTTTAGGTAGTCATAAGGTTGGAGACAATGTTCACGGACTCACTATCAGTATTATTTAGTCTTGATATTGTATTACTGAAATACATGTTCCACACTACATCATATTTTAATATTTTTAATGTTTTATGTGTCTCGGTTCTGTTAAAATGCTATACATATCTATGCCCTGTCTCACTAAGTCATTTGGACTTAACACCCAAGTTCTTTCTATTCATTGCCTCAGATTCAGAAAATGGATCGAGAGGACTCGGTTAAGGCAATTAGAAGATTAGCTTGTTTAATAAGAAATGGAAGGCCATTACTTGAAATGTTGTGCTTGGGATAGTTTGTTATCCTACAGTTTTATGTAAGTTAATGCCATTTTATTCCTATCTCAATTATGTCGTACGATAAACGATTGTTGTGTTAGGTATCGATTGGCACTCAACAAGACCATTAAGTGAGCCCTAGTCGTATAAGATGATCCTAGCACGGGGGGGGGGGGGGGGGGGTGTCACAAATAGGTTTTCATTTCATCGTTGAATAGCACACTTTTGTAAAAGTCCCGCAAGTTTGTAGGCGTTTGAACCATAGAGGTGGAGTTTGCCCACTTTGATACAATCGTATGAAAAGAGGTTAGTTTACGATGCAATTTGTCATTTGTTTCACCCAATTTCACATTTTATTGTTGTGTGTTTTCCTCATCAAACACTCCAGCATGCCTGCACACATTGCAATTACTTAAACCCACCCTGTTCCTATCCACCTTGTTTGAAAGAGATGTTTCAAAACTTTATAATACCCAAGTCTTGAGATAGATGAGGGAACAAAATGGGAAACATAAATTCTCTCAACATTTGTAAATAATTAGAATCTTATGTTCAGTGGATATCGAAAAGATAAAGCTAGAGGAGTAGGCATAGTGATCAACTTGTGATTGGGTGTTTAGACTCGGTTGGTAGTTCAATTCCCATTCCAATGTACTAACCATCAAGCTAAGTATGAGCCCTTAATTCTTAGGGTTAAGCTACTTGGAGAACATTGCGTGAGGTAAATAAGTATTACTGGTGATTCCAAGCTAGTGGTGAAGTAAATCTGGAAACCCACTAGTATCGAAATCTTGTGTTGGATATTTACATGGTCATGGTCATGTCCAATATGAAGGATTTCGATGAAGTGACCCTACAACATGTGGCAAAAAAATTCAATTCAGAAGCAAATATGTCCGCTTAGGTGGCCACAAGTATCGAGGTGCCTGACTATAGGGCCGCCTTTTACATTGCAACAAGGCAGTCCCACCCTTCTCATCAATATATGAAACGACCTGAAATACCTTTCTATTATTAAGAGTACATAACAAAGTTACAACAAAATTTATTACAAAAGCTCTAGTTCCAATGATAAATAATACACTAATGGCAGAAGTAGACTTTATTTAATGAAAAGCCTCAAAACATCCTGCGCTCCCTTCCTCTCGATGATCGGCATCATCTCTGTCTCTAATTTTTACATAATAATGTCAACATAATAGTTGAGTAGGAAATCTACTTAACATCATGAGGTGCTTGTGTGTTATAAGTGCACATAATCACATAAATGCACACATTATGGCACATAGTTCACATTTTACCCTTTTTGGTCACTTTTTCCACCTTATATCTCCTACACGCTCATTGATATCAACATTCCAACCTTATTCACCACGTTGGTCGTATCTCAAGTATATACCTCATTCTACGACCTGCTTCACACATGGAACATTCCGTCCATCTGAGGAGGGATTAGGACCATGAATGGCGAGAACCTTTAAGACCGGTAAGCCCACTGCCGCCCGGCCGAACTCAGCCTATCTATTCCAAACACGTTTGGGCCCGTTCATGCGAAACAAGTTTTCAAGTAATACTCATTGAAACGCATAAAGCTCATGCTTTGATAAATATAAACTAGAAATATGAATTTAATAACATAGTTTTTGACATGAAATATACACTTGAATCATGAACTTTATCTAAAATATGGTATAGGCAAACATGCTTAGCTTATGAACTTTACATGGAAACCTAAACTTAGATGCATAAGAACATGGAACAATATAACTCATGCAAAATTCTCAACCTAACATACTTAGAAACATAATACTCATGAAATTAAGTAAGAACTTTTACTTATGAGGTTAAATAAAGTTCCTACCTTAACTATGCTTGTTTTCTACCTTATATATGTGACTTAAAATTTTTGTGTGGGACGTGTGTGTGTGACCGTGTATAGTAGTTTGTGGGTGTGTATGTTGTTAGGTGTGGTTTTCAGTTGTGGCCAAGACCCCTATTTATAGAAGTTGGTTCAAGAAATAGATAATATTTTATTAAAATTCTTTACGCATCAAATGCAATCTTCCACCTAAGTGTACAAGTGTTGCTTTGGGTTAAACAAGTGTTACTCTAATTATACATAAGTGTAACTCTATCATGTGTAAGTGTTACCCTACCTTAAGAAGATCAAGGCAAGTGTTATTCTTCTTTAAGGAGATTAATACAAGTGTTCCCTGATTTAGTATGATTAATACAAGTGTTCTTCTAGTTCATGAAGATTAATACAAGTGTTATGGACATGTGTATTGCACTCAAGATTTTATAACTTATCTTAAATACAAGTGTCCCATAGCATTTAATGATTTTCTCCAACTTCTTGAGAGATGAACAAGTGTCCTATACACATTTAACAATCATAATTTTTTTTATTATTTTATTATTATTAACACATGTAACAAATAAAATAATTCCTACCATTTTTTATCATGGTAATTTTTAAAATATGTAATATTATATATATAATACACACATGTATATCGATATATATATATATATATGTTTAGTGTAAGAACATAATATTATACATATATCATTATTAAAATATCACACAATTCACATATAGAAAATCACATAAAACACCATTTTGAGCATTACAATATATGCACCATTTTGAGCATTACAATATATGCACCATTTTGAGCATAATGAAGTAGTACGAGGACTGGCGCTGTGACACCCCACTCGCTAGGATCATCCTATACGAGTAGGGCTCACTTAACGGTCTTGCTGAGTACCAATTTTTTTCAATCGGTACGTACTACTTGCAACTTATTTAGTACTTCCCAACAATAAAATCGAGATAAACAAAAACGCAATTAACTTACATAGAACTATAAGGTACAACTATCTAAGTACAAAACTTTAACTAGTGATTTTTCATTTTCTATTAAATAAGCCAGTCTGCTATACAGGATAAACAACTATGTGCAAATGATTGGTAAAGCTCCAATCCCCTTAATCGAGTCCCTTCAACCTATTTTTTTGAAACTGAGGCAATGAACAAAAAGAACTTGGGGTGGTAAGTCCAAACGACTTTGTGAGGCGGGAAATATACATATAAATATATAAACTCAAAATAAGAGTCATAAACCAACAAAATAATGAATCATAAAAAGGTGTGTCTACACAAACTTGAACAAGACAGATAGTGAGCCATGAACGGAATCTCCAACCTTATTACTACTCAAAACAGATAAACATATCATAAAATCCTTATGCCTCCTCTTTGTGTCAAGGAGCGACCTTGACAACGGTAAACGGTAGGTGTACCACGTGCCCGTGCAATACACCGAGCCAATCCCTACTACAATTAACCTCCAACTGTATGTAGGAATCAGGTCCAACAGAATGGTATCACGTAATAAGGTTCTATCGACGGTCCATTCCGCCCGATATACCCTGCTCACATGTACGTGGGCCCAAACTTCCCAAGGGCGTCCCCAAGGGTATCAATAGATCATATCAAGACAGAATGGCTCACAAACTTTCAATAAACAATAGCTTGTTTCCAACACCAGGGATACATAAAAACATAATTAAAACATGATATCCCAAGGGTGTCAACAAATCATTTTGAAACAGACATAACTTACAATATCAGAAATGAAATACTTTTCGGGTATAACTTGACTTATAATTCAGAAAAATATTTGGTTGAAACGTAGAGAGTAAGATATAATTCCAAAAGGTTTGGATAACATAAATCAGACAAGGTAGGCCATACAAATAATATTTATAACATATAGTTCAATGCCACAGCAAGGAAGGTAAAAGGCACTCACCTAAGGAGTTTATCAAGTTTGTAGACTTGGATTGACTAGATCGACTTGGTACCCTCCTTTATAAGCGTGTTTGAGGAAATAGGGAGATATATAGAAGGCTAATTGGTATATATGTATGAAAAAAGAAGGGTTTATTGATACATATATGTGTGTGGAAGATATGCTATAAAAAGTGAGTGTTTTGTGGGTTAAAAGTGGAGTTAGTGTGGGTGTGGGTGGTTTAGACGGGATTTGTGTGTGTGTGTATAAAAATGAAAACAATGGTCCTTTTTATAGAGTTTAGGGCAAGAAATAGGATTTTTATATTATAAGGTCAATTTATAATAAATGCGTAGAAGATAAGATAAGATAAGATAAGATAGGATAAGATAAGATAAGATAAGATAGGATAAGATAAGATAAGATAAGATAAGATAGGATTAAGATAGGATAAAATAGGATAAGATAAGATAAGATAAGATAGGATATTTTAATAAAATATGAACTCAAAATCAAATAAAATCTGATATAATCTGATATTTATTGTCCTAATATTATAAAATCTGAGATCATATCTTTATTTAATTAAAAATTTGAATTTGTATTTATTTATGGTTGTAAATATCGAAAATTAGGGTTTTAGGGCATAAAATTAGAGTTTTAAGGCCTAAAATCCAAAAATTCATAATTAATTTAGAAAAATTCCAAAATGATGAATTTTAATCTTTATAAATCTGAAATTATATGTATATTTTCCAGAAATTAGAAAATGTTTTAGCTATATTTTTGAAAATTGCAATTTAGAACATAAGATTTCAAAAATTGTGTTAGAATATCAAATTCATTTAAAATTTGGAAAATCATGTAATTACCACCTCACATAATTCACATATAAAAGAAGGATCATACCAACAATGAAATATTAGTAAGCATGCATGTGTATTATAAGAACCGATTTTTATATCGTTGCTAGACCACAAAATCGGGATGTCACAGGCGCAAACTTAACAAGAAGAGCATGCAAGTGAATAACAAAATTATATAGATTTCAAATAAATACATAACCTTTTATAAAATAAATCAAACATGCAATTTGAATATTCCAATTATAATGAAATTCACTTGAAAAACATTCCAATCAATTGATCACAAAATCATTTGATTCATGAAACAAATCAAAATGCACTACTTTTACCAAATCTTGAATTCATATTGTACTAAAAATAGAAATTTTCATAATAAAACTAATATTTTATATCACATTAAACAGTTAATTGAACTCTCTCAACATTGTCCCATACCAGTGAGGAAACCTCTCAAATATCATAATCTTTAGTGTCAATTTTTGTAAGTATCATTTTCTTTCAGGCCAAATTATTTGATCTTCTCAAAATAAATTATGGGCTTAAGACTCAAGCCTTATCACTCCATAGTAAATCACATCAAAATATAATTTTACTTTTTTCCTCAAATTCTAGGTTGCCAACCAGACAAAACAGAACATAATGGTATGCCCGGTAACGTGCCGATCCAACACTAACAATAGCTAACATCCAACTATATTGGAGAATAGATCTAAATGAATACTAGTTGGAAGACCAACCACTATCAACTCAATACGGGCCAATCGTCTTTCCGAAACTAGTCCCTGGCACCAAAACTTCCCAAGGGCATCCCCAAGGCAATGTTTTCAAAACCAGAACGAACCAGCCGGTCCAATCGGTGACCGGCACATGAGCTGGTCTGAATGGGCCTACAAATCGGGACTAAATCGGCCAGTCAAGAATTGGTGAAAATCGATGAAAAACTGATTGAACCAGCCCCGGTCCAAAGACCGGATCGGCGGGCTAATGTTTAAAAAAAATTGATTTTTTCTGATTTTTGCTCACGGTCGAAGGCTGATGGATGATGGTGGCTATGAGGCCCAACACCACCGAGCACAGCTGAGTGCTGCTGAACTTTTCCGAAGCTTGAATTGGATTTTCAGATCTGGTAATTGATTAATAAAAAATAGAGGAAGAAGAAGAAATTGTAAACCAGAGGAAGAAGAAGAAAAATAAAGGAGGACGAAAAAAGTGCAGAGCATGAGATGACGAAGAAGAAAAGTAGAGGAATAAGAAGAAAATTTCAAATCTAGTTAGTGATCAATAAAAAAAATCATGAATCCTTTTGTTGAAATTAAATAAAAAATAGATGAAGAAGAAGAAATTGCAGAGCATGAGTGAAGGTTCAGGGGAGAGAGAGAGAGAGAGAGAGAGAGGAGACAAAGACAAATGACTAGAGAGAGAAATAGCATGAGGTGAAGGGGGGAGAGAGAGAGAGAGAACGCGAGAGACAAAGAGAAATGACTAGAGAGAGAAATTGTTTGTCACATTTTTTTTTGGCAGTCAATTTTTTGTCTTTTTTAATTCACACAAAGTAATAGAGAAATTTTTTTATTATATTTTTTTTATGAAATATGTCACATTTGTAATGTAATTATTTTTTATTAAATAAAATTAAGCTGTTAGAATACTTCGAACATTAATAATTTATAATCTATTATATTTTTTAAGTTATTATACAGTCAATTGATGTATTGGTTTTGATAATTAAACATTGTAATTAAAAATAATTGTATTTTTAGTAATTTTGTATGATTTAGGAAGAATGATTAAATTTTTAGCAAAATTCTTGTTTGGTTTTTATTTTTCCATTATTATTGGGTTATCTCTAATTTTTTTAATGTATTTATGATATTTTTTATATAAATAATTAATTTAATAATTATTACATATTTACGACGTCATACTAGTTGAATCCGTGGTCGAACCGGTAACCAGTAAGGCCGCTGATTCTATGTCCGGTCCGATTTTCAGAACACTGCCCCAAGGGTGATAGAGCTTCCCTAGAGCATCCTCAAGGATAACAAAAACAGAATGGATCAAAATGCCCAACATTTATAATTCCAAACCTATATCAAGTAACTTATTGTGCCCTTTAAGGATACAACAATAATATGATCTGTAACGAATATTCAACAATTCATAATCATATTTTTGGGCATTTCATCAAATTACATGTCAAAATTCAAAAAAAAAAAATCAAAATTCTCAATATCTTACAAATTTGAAAGCAAATATACAAGATATCATGTATGCTACAGACAAAATTGTTTGTAATTATCACAAATTAATATTTACTTCACATTTATTCTTTTGCCCATGAAGGAAATCTACGAATATAAACCTCACCTATCGTCCAAGCTCACTTTAGTAGCCCAGTATACTAGTTCCCTTTGGAGCTCATTACCTATATAATCCATATGGTATTTAAATTAGCGTCGCATATCTAGTTGTGTTATTCCTTAATATCATCTATACTTGAAAGCTTGATAAATCAATGCCATCTATTCAATTTTGATAAATTCCATATAAACAAATCAATACATACATATATATATATATATATATATATATTCTTGAGTCTATATCTTATATCTGACCGAGTCTTCAGTATCCAAAATTTTCAAAATATTAAGTCCAAACTCATTTAAATCTATAAATTGAATATCAAGCTTATTTTCAATAAATCTCAAAATATAGTATAAATTCACTTAACCAAATTGTTAATTAAGCAGGAATCAACTATGTCATTAGCTCATTATTCGACACTTATCACTAATATATCTTTAGTTCTAGTACAACATGGTATCCTCATAATTAATCAATAGTCGAACTCATCATTTTCATTACACAATTTTGAAGCCCAAAATAGTGAAGTCCAATTTCCTTTCATATTTAGATCTGGTATTAAAATAATACATATCACACTTTAAACCCAAGAGGAAATAATATTTTCAAAACTTATTAGGCCCAAGAATAGGATTAGAACCCAAACTCATTGTCCAACCTTTTGGCCTAACAAAATGAAGTCGCCACCGTTGGACTTGAACTGCCGCCACCAAACCACAATCGCTATTGCCAAGAAATTTTCGATTTCACTCCCTGACTCGAATTGAACCCTCCCAAATCAATTTTACCCAAGATTTGGTCTGATTTAATTTAACAAAAATCACCACAAACCCTAGTTTATCACCATTGTTCTTCCACAAAAATTGAACAACACCACCGCTTAAAACTCGAAAAAGACTACAGAAATAAACTCCCCATGAAAAACCCATTAGAGCCCATCTAGCCTTGTGTGTGTGTTTAGGTGTGTTAGTGTGTGTAAAGAGTGTGTCTTACGGGTTTTAGGAAGGAAGGAGAAGCCAAAATTTCAACTATACCATCCCTCTTTTCTGATATTGCAAAATAACCCCCTATCTTTAAACCACCTCCAATTAAACCCACAAGACTTTCTAAATTCTTCCATTAAGCCCCATATTATCTAATTAAGCCCCCCACAACTTTCTTTTCTTGCACATTGACACATAAAAGTGAAAATTATATACAATCAACTCTTAAATCTTTTTCACTTGGGTTCCTAAACTTCCAAATTACAACAAATATATCCAAGTTCTTCAATTATAATGCAAATTTTGGGGTGTTACACATTAACATATTATCTTACTTCTTAATGTAGTATAGTCATAATCACACAAGTTGACAAGGTAAGATAAACATAACTTTAAATTCTCAAATGTGCATACCTCTTTGCATTTTGTGGTGAATCTCATAATATGCTTTTGTAACCCATCCCCGTCAAACAAACAGAAACTAGGCAACCTTACCCACAAGGGAAGGGGATATAGTCAATTTTTGGGGGAGGTGGGCGAAAATACCTGGATGGCAATGTTGAATATTTTTGCCTCACAAGCTCCTACTGTACTATCGCCGACACCTCCTATCAAGTTACCGATAAGCCAATAGTGTTAATATATCGTTTGAGGATAGGCTGGCTTTAGTTCACTTCAGTAGGCACTAGAGGGCATCATAGTTCATCTTAGCGCCTTAACCTTTGGCCTCCGTGCACATCCAGCTGAACGCATAGGCCACCTACTTACCTTGATAGATATTACCTTTATGAAGGGTGGTTCTAGCCCATTCTGTGCCTAATTTGGTTCTTCCTAGATGTTAACTTTTCCACTAGTGATTTTGCCTGCTTATGCTCCTTCACCTTATGGCCTGATTCAATCTTGCTTTGTAGTGGTTCCCAATGTTTGGTAGAGGATCAAGGAAAGTACCCATCCTATCCATCATAATGTGCATATATGTCTCATAATGAAGATCACAGATTCTAAGTGGCTCAACTTGGATGGCCATGAGCTGCTTTTGTTCTCTTCATGGTGGCTCTTTTCCCAAAAAAAAACTCCTGCAACCGCTTGTTGGAATATCTCCATGAAATATAAGCATCCTGCCCATAGTTTCCCTTGCCATCAAGGCAAAGGGTTTCTCAAATTGAAACTTTGACAGAGCTTTTTAGCCACCTCAAGCCTTTGAATAATAGTGCTCACATGCAGCTCTAGATCTTGGTTTGATCCTATCTCAGCATCCTTGGGGATATCAGGATCATTCTCTAGGTCGTTTTTGTGGGAGATTCGTGTTTCTCTATTTCGCGGTTGCACTTCTTTTTAAAAACTTGAGATGAATGCAAAAGAACAAATGAATAAATAAACTCAAGAGGAATATATAATGAAAATGAATTGTTAATTTTAGTTTTTTTTTGGAGGGAAAATGTTAATAATTGATAAACTAGAAGAAGAGAAGTTCAAATATTTTCCACAAATTTAATTGAATTGAAACAAGGAAATAGAAAATCGTATCATATTTGAAGCAAATAAATGATGTTATATAAAATTGGAATATTAAAAAATTATTTTAATGCCAAAAAATATGAAAATATTATAAGTGACGAAATAATTTTGACAAACTTTGCATTGAAAAATGAAAGAATTAGAAAAAGAAAACGAAACAAAGAAAACCTCATACACAACACACACACACACACATATATATATATATATATATATATGTAGATGTAGATAATTAAGACAAAATGAAAGAACTAAAATTAATAAAATTAAATGAAAACTTTAAGCCATTGATGAAATATTAATGAAGAGAACTAATAAATTATTACAAATTTTAGAAAAAGAGATTCCAATAAAAAAAATACTGCAAAAAAAAAAACCATAAAGTGACTTTGTCATCAGTATAGGAAATATATGCTCAAAAATTTGTATAAACAAAATAAAATATTGGACTTAAATAAGTAGAAATCTAAACTAATATTGTATTCATGAAAAGCAAGACTTATATTGAAACTCTCTCTCTCTCTCTGAGGTGTTTAGGTATGGTAGTAAATTTGGTCCAAGCATAAACCTTTATGGTAGTGGAGGAGGGGGAGGTGGGGGGAAGGATGTGGAAGTGGAAGGTGGCAACATTAATGGGCAATGGTGGGAAGAGGGATCGAGTGACGGTGAAGGTGGGGGTAGAGGTAGTGATGGAGAGACTAATGATGAAAATATTGAAGAACCATGTGAAAAATATAAGCATAGTTAGTTGGTGGATACCAGGGCAATGGTTGCATTAATACAGGTTCTGGCTTTTCCACAAAATTCACCACAATGGCAATGCTTCTGGTATGAAGAACAATTCCCCATTCATTAGATAGAAAAGATCAAGTTTCCGTGATCTGTTGTCATACTTATTCCTTCTTTCTTTGGAGAAGAAGCAATGATAGTATTTGGAAGAAAGCATTGGCTAATTATGTGACAACTGTGATAAGACAAAGAATAAAAGTGTTAATCGAACTGATTGGGCATAAATTGTCTGGTTTGCATGGTAGATACTGTAATGATGGCATTAATACAGGGTTTGACTTTTCCACAAAAGTTACTACAATGGCAATGCTTCTAGTATGAACAACTGTGAGATGGAGAACTAGAACTCCAGACCTCCTCACTGTAGTTAATTTGACTATTAACTAAAAATTTAATAAATATATTGTGAAGTGAAAATTTCGATATTTCTATATAACACCCATTTATATTATGGTTAAAAATTAAGCCAATCAAACTTTACGACTACAAGAAAATGTGAACGAATTTAAAGTTTTTTTTTTAAGATCATATAAACCTTGTTTACACGTGAATTAAGGCTAACGTAGCTTCGTTCCACACTTTTTGTGTCTAAAATAGTGCGAAGAATTACTTTTTTTTTTAAAGAAACCGGCATGTGCGCCGTAGGGTTGTCGATGGGTCCCTGCCCATGCATTAACCATAATTTAAAAAGTTACAGTGGGAAATTTGGAAAATACATCAAAAGCATAAAGAAAAAAAATGCTAAACTAAACATATAAAAAATGTCTAAAATAAGGCATCCCTATTCTATCAAGTATCACCATTCCTCTCAACGGTCGTGGAAGATTCTCAGGCCCCAAAACAGCCTGACCCCGTGTGTCACAAGCAAAATTAGCCAAGTAATCAGCAGTCGTGTTTCCCTCCCGGTATATATGAGTGCACTGAAACTTCACCCGATGTATAAGTAAGCGTAAACGCATAACCAAGTGAGTGATTTGCCATTTTACCATCCCTCGTCCACCAATGATGTCGATCATCGCTTGTGCATCCATCTCAAGCCAAAATATATTGAAATCCCTTCTCCACCGCCAATCTCATCCCCTCGTAAGCAGCAAATAGTTCGGCGTAGGTATTCGTCGTGTTAGCTAAGAAGTTAAAGAAGGCAAAAACAACGTTGCCATTATAATCCCGAGCAATTCCTCCAGCACCCGCCAGCCCGGAAGCACATCGTGATGCCCCATCGGTATTGATTTTCAACCACTGCAATTCAGGCCTCCTCCACAACACCATGATAGTGCGACGTCTCTGTATCTGCACTGGGGTGACAAAGAAAAAAGCAGCAGCATACTCAACCCCCCACCAGTGAGCAGTCCTGAAACGGCCAATCGTACCCAATGAGTAAACATATCTCCAAACCTTCTTAACAATGAAGCTGGGAATCATACGATGATGCCTATATTTTCAAGCATTTCTAGCTTCCCAAATGAACCAAAAAATGAGATCGGGATAAGAGCCGTGATATGGCCCTCACCACGAGTACCCATCCACGCCTGAAGCCACAAATGCACTTGAACCGTGTTCGGTAACATCACCCTAAGCAATGATGCAAAGAAATCCCAAACCCGACGAGCTTTGAAACTTGTGAAGAAAAGATGCATCACATTTTCCTCATGTGTGCAGCAATAACACTTAGACGCAAGCTGAATACCCTTACTTTGCATGCGTGCGTCAACCGGTATCCATCCATTCAGAAGTCGCCATATGAAAATTGAGATATTGGAAAGGATATTGGCGGACCAAATCCGAGCATATAGAGGAACAATTTGCCTAGCAGATCAAACATGCTCCCATGCCAACTTTGTAGAGAAATCTCCATGTACCCCCCTTGCCCATATTAATCGATCTCCACTAAGAGGGTCCAGCGACACCCGCTGCACTTGTCGGACTAAGTCTAACGGTAGCACCTGTGCAAGTAATGGTGTATTCCATGATTCACCAATGATATAGTGAGATACCAGCTCCAAAGGGTAGTCAACGCGTTCCACACAAAGTTTTAACGAGCCCCCTGGCAGCCAACCATCATGCCAAAAAGAAACATTACCTCGTCCCAACTGCCAAACAAGGTCCGGCTCCATCCAAGTTCGAGCTCGGCACATTCGCTTCCATGTTGCAGAGTCATTTCGTGTCTCCGTAACCTCCGACGGATGTCGATCCTTCACATATTTAGCATGAAGGAACTGAGCCCATAAAGAATCACATTTACGGAACTTCCACCAAAGCTTACAAGTAAAACTATCGATAACCTCCATCAATCCCCGAACTCCCAGTCCTCCTTCATCCGTGGGAAAGTAAATTTCATCCCAAGAACACCAATGTATACAGCGTTGTCCCCCGTAAAAGCCCCAGAAAAACCGATTAAAGATTTTCTCAATCTTATAAATTACACTTTTTGGGGGTTTCAGAACTTGAACAAGATGTAATGGTATGGAGAGTAAGACGCTCTTGATCAAGAGCAGCCGACCACCATAGTTAAGTGCCGCCTTTTCCCAACCAAGAATCCGACCACGAATACTCTCAAGCAAAGGTGCAAATAGACTGATTTTCGTGCGCCCCGAGTACACCGGCGCCCCCCAATATCGTATAAGGAAGTCCGTGCGCCCAAAACCCGTAATCCGTTGGATCCTCCTAACCTTGCCCTCCAAGCACCGGTTAGATGGAATGAAAGTACTCTTGGCACCACTAATGAGCTGGCCCGAAACTTGTTCATATCTGCATAAGAAATGCATTAGTCGTCTCAAACCCGATGCCCTAGCGTTTTCAAAAATTATGATATCATTGGCATAAGCGAGATGAGATATGACCACCGGATTATCTGCTATGTACCGCATTTTCACGTTGGCTTGGAATAGCTAATCAAGCCCTCGTGAAAGCCACTCAACAGCTAAAATAAATAGCGTTGGTGAAAGAGGGTCTCCTTGGCGTAACCCCCTAGTAGAGTGAAAAAAACCTGCTCCCTGACCATTAACAAGAACTGAAAACCAACACTGCTCGATAGCGGTACGAACTAAGTGAACCCACCGATCCGAAAAACCCAGCTGCTGGAGCATCTTAATCAAGAAAGGCTAGTGTACCCTAGTGCACTCGGATCACGTTTCTTGGCTGTAGAAGCAGGTTTGCACTCTTTTTCAACACTCTCTTCGAACTCAGAATGATATGAAGGATCTGAATCGGAGGGCTGGGCTGTGGAGTTGGTGAGATCATCTATTTTGCTTAAATCCATATTGGTCTCCAGAAGAACTAAATCCTGCACGGCATTCGCAAGCCCCTCAACGGGTTCTAGTTCTTCATCCATAGTGCGCAATTTAGGGCTATCATGACCCGTCTCTGCATCTTGAAGTGTCATCCGTGGGGTCTCCAATACATTATCCAGGCCACGTGAGTCAGTTTGGCATTCTCCAACTGCCTCATCTTGAAGATTTGTTTGTGGGATCACCTCTTCATCATCATTATGAAGGATTTGCCGCGGGATACTATTAGCTTGCGCGGATAAATCTCCAACAGCCCCAATATTTTCCTCTTGTTTCCAAATTGAGCCCAACTCGTCTTCACAAGAATCAGCATCCCCCAAAGCTGCAAACTTGTTACTCAAGGTCTTGATCATCCCATCGTCAGCACCAGGTTCTTGATCCACAAGAACTGCCTTCCCCTTGTCCGTGCGAGACTTCGGCCGGACCTCCTGCCATTCCTGCTTCGATTGGGGATCAACGGGGTTAAGAGGTGTCCTAATAAGAATAGGACGTCCCTCTCCTGAATCTTAGACGTTCTTGACTTGTTCTTGATCATTCTTGGCCGCTTCTTGTCAATCTTGGTCAATCTGGACCACTCCTTGGCGAGTTGTATGAGCAGGAATACCGGTAGTACTTGGACCACCAAGTTCTTGTGCTGATTTGTGTGATGGACGACGTTTGGCTGCTAACTTCTCACGCAGGTCACCTTGAGTCTTGTCAGGCACACCATCTTCCTGTCCCCCTTTATCATCGCTCGCTGGATGGAAGCAAGCTCGAATAGAATGACCATGCCGACGACAACGGCGGCAATATTCCGATAAGCCCTCACATTGAATAGGTTGCTGGAAAACCCTATCGCCATCCTTCAACCAAATCGATTTCTTCACAGGCTTGGTGACATCAATCTCCACGCAAACCCTAGAAACCCTAGGGCGAAACACATCAGCCGTTGCTTCATCAATACGGACAGGAATCCCAATACAGCTCGCAATCGTATGGAGACCTTGAACCGGGATCAAGTGAAGAGGAAGGTAATGAATCTTAAACCAAACTGGACATATAGGCGACTCAACAGTGGGATCGAAATCTGGATCCCACTTGAAAACCCTCATGGGATATCCGTTGAAGTGCCATACATCACGCATAAAAACCCTAGCATAATCGTCATGGTCATATAGATGGATGCAGAGGTGCGTGTCATCAAAGAAAAAGATGCGAAAATTCTTCTTAAGCTTCATCTTATCGAAAATAAATCGGAGCGTGCGCAGCGGGGGATGTCTGTGTGAGAACTTCCCCACCAAGACATATTGAAACAGCTTGCAAAGCATCTCTCGATCAACATGCGAAAACACAGTAGCAGGCTCTCCATGAAAGTCTGCCACCGTGCCAATAGGGGTAAAAGTTGAAGTGTCGAAGTTCGTTTTCCGTTCACGGGCGTCTGGCAAAAAGGGGTCCGACGCTAATGTACCGACGGCTGTCGCGTAGGACCGGCCATAATCGCCACCACCATCGGGCGGCTTAGGGTCGCCCATAGGGGCGGCAAACAGTAGATCTAGGGTTTTTGGTTGAGAGAGAATTTGAGAGGAGACGAGTATAGCGTGAAGGATGAGTTATTAGTGCGAAGAATTACTTAATTGATTGAATTCCATACCAAATCCATATGTATTGGATTGTTAATGCCTAGAATGATGAAAATAAACACGAGTTAGACCACATTTCAATATCATAGGGAACGAATTTAAAGTTTATAGTGACTAAATGCGATTACAAAGTATGCACACACCAGCTAAGGAAATTTTATACTATAATCTACATCAATGATTGATATTTAAAAGTATGAAAGATATGTTTCCTAAAAGTATATGTATAAAAAAGATGGAAAATTACAATTAAGCCCCCTAAGGTTAGGTAAAATTACAAGTAGAACCCCTCAGGTATGAAAACTTACACATACCTACTTTGAGGTTTGGGTTCGGCTAACATTCAAGAAAAAGATAATGAAATGACTTTATTATCCTTGTTGGAATGTTAAGAGAAAACAAGAAAGAAAAAAAAATCCCACAATTCAGGTTAAATGTAAAAATGACGAGTTGTCCATTTCTTTGATGACAGTTCTCAATTTCAATAAGAGTATTACTGTCTACAAAAAAAAATTGAATTTTTAGAAAAAGGGTAAAAATTAGAGTTCCGCTATAATTTATTGCTTACATAAACAAATCATAATGTATTAGCGACCGGAATGCACTACCAGTTAGCCGGACCCAAACCTTAAGGGAGGTATATTTAATTTTTCACACCTAAAGGGGTCTAGTTGTAATTTAACCCAACTCCACGGGGTCTAAGTGAAATTTTTCCCAAAAAAATACATGTAGCATATTTTATTAGTTAGACAATTAAAAATACATCGAAATGAATAATGAATAAGAACCCACGAAAAATTTTACAAATGAGGATAATAAATATTTACTTTAAGTTGGATATAAATAAAAAAAAATAGGTATATACCTTCATAGCATGTGTACAAATTATTTATATATAATTATTGAGAGAAAGTAAAAGTTGTCATCAAATATTTATAAACTCAAAAGATATATTTATAAGCACACTAACCATGTTAAATTTTCAACTATAACATTCTTATTTTGACATATCAACTTCTTTTTTTTTTTTCGAAAACAACCATCTTAGGACCTCATTAACATTGTTCAAACGTGAAATATGGCTGCTCTTCCATTGTTTAACCCTTTCGTGGCTAAAGGAGCTTTTAAAGCGAGTTTTTTTTTCCAAAAAAAAAAAATACAAAAATTACACATCAACTTGCGTAATTAAATTGGGAGTACTAGTCCCATACATCATGGTTAAAATCTCAACTAATTCAATAATAATAAACATCCTTTAGGTTGTCCATATCGTCGGAGCCGTGGTACGAAGTCCAATCATTGGAGTCCACGTACGGGTTATGAACTCGTGCCGAGAAGAGATCGTCACGCGGCGGACGCCAACTCTGGGGCGTACGCCCCCCAGAAAAGGAGCGCATATGCTTGTTGGGACGCATTTGTCACAAGGGCGTCAAGCAAGCGTTCATTGGACGGCCCTGGCAGGTTTAAAAGGGCTTCCATTGAGTTCACTAACTCATTATGAGCTTCGGATGGTCATTGACGGGTAGAAAAAATATCCTTGGGACTCAATGATGCACCCGAATAATGAAAAGTGTCCTTTGGATCCGTGTTTAGGTGCAAACTTCCATGGAATGAACTGATTTTAGGGCCGGAGTGGGAGTGGAGAAATCGTCTTGGTGTGCGTTGTTGGGAACAGCAACATCACCGTGTAATATTGGGCCAGTTTCGGAAATTACACCGACATCCCCTGCTATGTTTCCATGTTCAGGAACTTTAGCAGAAATTACACCGATACCCTCTAGCATTTTGCCATTTTCTGGACCAGGTGTCGAAATTACCTTGCCATCCCCTCCCAGGTTTGCAAAATTACAATGTTTCCCCTGCAAAAGTGCTGCTGGCTGGACAAAGGTTAGCTGCTGTAACAGGTTTGGAAATTGCAGCTGGACCCCCTTGTTGTTGAGTTAAATTAAAACAATCTCCATCAACTGATAAATTAATGGCTTGGGCTGCATTTGGATGGCATTGTTGGGCCCGATTTCATGTCTTTTTCTTTTTCTTTGTTCCCCTTGTCCAAGCCCGATCAAGTATTTTATCCACAACAACATCCAAATCCCATTCAAAAGCCCCAATGTCTTCATTTGGGCTGGTTATAGACTGATCCAGCTCATTAGAGTCATCTTGGGCCATGCTTTCCTTTAATTGAGAGCCCACATGTTGATCCAAATCACCACCCACCACCGTAGGATCCACAAGAGCATGACTAGGCACAGGGGCACGTGAACTGTGTCAAAAGAACGCACAAAGCGCGCTCCCTTTAGATGCATAAATAGTCCTTTGAATTGTATAATGATATTTGTTTGATGATTTATAATATTTCTATCATGGTAGCACCTTATTCCCTTTATTTAAAAAGATGGCGTGGCCTGAGAATTAATATGGTCTAATTTACGAGGTAGATATTCATGGACGGATCTGGTTGTGCCCCATGGCCCCAAACAAATCTAACCTTGCCCTTCTTCGTGTTGAATTATATCTTCAATAGCATGGAAGAAACACATCTGAAACTATGATATACCCTCAATGCATAAATTGACACTACAAGAATCATGGGACCTTAGTGTGTACAAACTTGTGACAACAAGGTATCAAAGCAAAGATTCACCAAGGAAAAGTATTGTTGGTAATTCGTTGAAACAAAGACTTCTATGCGAAATGTAGATTTGCCTTCGGCTGCATCAAGTTTATATCAGATCTACCATATTTGCATATCTAATTGTAGAGTAGAAACCAAGCGTTAGGTCATAAAAAAAACAAAAATAACACACCGATTATGACAATGTTTAGCATTTGTAATTTGACTCTATAATATACTAAGAATACATGGAGCAGGATAGCAGGACACTCCCGAACGATATAATATAGTTGGAATACATGGAGCAGGACAACGACACTCCCAAACGACGAGGTAGAATGACACCAGAAACATTTCTTACTATTAAAAAGGCATAATTTAGCTCGTACTTTATTTAAATGAGATGACAGGGTCTGAGGCTCACTAGCGAAGTTGAAAGAAACTGGAAGCGCGCCACTCAAACATTCAATTCTCTGACTTCAGGGCCCAAGGGTTCAAAAAGGGCTTCTATTTCAGAGTTATCCACTTCTTCCAAGCTTGACGGATTCCACTTCGGGTTCTGCCATGAAGCAAAGAATAGTTATGAACATCGCCAGAAAAACAAATTTGTTAAATGTTTAGGTTTGGTTCGTCAATATCAGAATTTGGCCATTATATGTTTCATGACAACTGAAAGCAATGAATGAATAACGCAACTTGATGCTAAAACCATAAGCTGGGGTTATATTTAGGTAGGCATTAGGATGCCCAGATACCAACGGGGCTAAGGAAAAGAGGAGAATATCATACCATAATATTGTTTAATGATACGTGCGAAAAATGCTTCTTCAGTAAATGGATGATTATTGGTCATATACTCCAATTAGTAGTAGTAGAAGAAGAATGGCTACTTGTAGCTTTGCACTTAGTTGAACCTCGACAGGCACATCGTGCCAAGACAAGTAATAACATAAAGATTCGGTCAAATATGCATGATTGGTGCAATTCAAGGATTACCAATATGGCCATTGCAAATTGTATATGAACTTGGCCTGTAACCAACCAATTTTCTTGTCATAATTGGTATGCGAGCCTAGTTCTTTCAAATAACTGAGTGCTAAAAATTTGCTTCTGCTATAGCAACCGCATTTTCAACCAACCATATTACTCCACCAATTTTCAATCGAGAAAATCATTATTGTTGGGCAATTAAAATGAGGACAATTTTCTGTCCCAAATTTTATCAGATATCATATAGGAAGGTGTTACTATCTAGAAAATGCATGTCAAAGGCCAACCAGAAACATTGAATGAGCCAAAAAAAAAAGGAAAGATTACATGACACTCTACGATATCCAATGGCTTTAGCGGATCAAATATTTCCAAAAAATAGATGAGCCTAAGGTTTCAAATAAGCTCAAAGGTACATTGAAAGAGGAGCTTGGAGGCAATTCTAAGGCACGCTCAATTAAACTTCAAACTCTTAAGAAGAAATTTCGAAAATATCAGAATGGAGGATTGTGAGAAAATAGAAAAATATTATGCTAGACTAACTGAAATGGTTAATCAATTGAGAGCCAATTGTGAAAATATTTCAAATAAAAAAGTCGTCAAAAATATTGATTTGTACGTGGGAAGAATAGATTTGTTCATGTTACATTGAGAAAACAATGGATTTCGATTTGATAGGGTTGTTCACGGTTTTAAAGCTTTCAATTGGAATAGTGGAGAGGATTATTTTAAAGTGGAGAGGGTTATTTTAAAGTGGAGAGTGGGTTTTTAATATGCAGGGAATGATGTAGTAGAATAGTTTGGGTACAGTACAATTTTTTATTTCTTATCCACTCTACAAAGGAATGCATAGCATACATATATATAGTAGTTGCACATCGACAGCTTGTATATGTCGGTCATTATGTCCTCTAATCTAGATCATTCTTCATCAATTTGCAATACCAAAAATCTCGAAAAAAAATTTTTAGCATGTGGTCGTCAAATTAAACTCTTAAGAAGTGACAAAGGAAAGCTATTAAATTGGATGTCTTAGGGGATGTGTAAATTCGACTTAAAGGAACGTTTTTTCGTAAATTTAGGCAGACCTCAAGATAATTCAGAACATGCTATTATCACTATATTGCTCTCGACTTCCATATTTGACTTATTTCTAATCAGTATTTCTTGAATAGATAGTATTCACACAGAAGCACTCACCTGATCTTTGTCCACTAGGACAGCCCGAACACCTTCGGAGAAATCATTTCGAAGAGAAGACCTTATAGCAATTCGATATTCTGCTTTCATCACACCACTCAGCTGCATGTTTCAAAACAAAGTCAGTGTGGAAACTGGGAACAAATGAAAAAACTTGGACAAAGGTCAGGGAAGCGAATGAGGGAACGAAAAGTAGGATGCACGATCACCTTAGATAAATCATTATTGCTCTTTCCTTGGGCAGAGGCAACTCTTGAGAAATGCTTTTCAGCGAGGCAGAGAGAAAAGGGGGCTCCCTTCCTAAGCCCTTGCAAGGCATCCTTAGCCCACTCTGCCACTGCCAAAAAATTGTGACAAATCAGAGTAAAGGATAATCAGTAACTTTAAACATGAGACAACAATATAACATGAAATTAGTACTCACCCAGCGCATCACCACTTAGCTGATAATTTTCTAGGTCCTCCATTACTTCCTTTACAGGCTTGTTACTTCCAAAGGCTGAAATTATCCAAGGTAAAAGCAACTTCAGACGAGGTTCAGACTGGGGTTTGCTGCTGTATCTTTCCAGCAGTGCCTTGATATCCTGATCAGGGTCCTCAGAACTACATCCAAAAATAACAAATTACACCAATTTCTTTAATGAATAATGCTTCTACTACAGTGAAAACATAACACTGAATATTCTCTTTTTCCACAATAGTATCCCCTGTAGATACCGAACCACACAGATAAAAAGCAAGCAATAACATCATTTTCAACTAGCACAGAGGAGACTTGCAGATCATGTTAACTAATTTAGAGAGTGTTGTTGTATAAAGAAGAAAAGAGTGAACTATATATGAGAAAGTCTTCTCCAAAATACAAAACCATGAATGCAGAAGGATAAGTTCCAATTGAATGCAGAAGAACATAACCCAACATGACATTGTCAGAAATAACAAATAAAAATTAATTTTCAGAGCACAAGATTTATCTTATTAAAACAAAGCATACAAGGTGGTTGCCAGGAGATCTCCTTTTAGTGCAGCCAATTCCCCAGAAGGCACATAATGTGTTCCCAGACCAACATATAGAGCATCAGCTGGTGTTGAAACCCTATTTCCGGTCAATCCAAGGTACGCCCCTGCAAGATAAAATTGAACCAAATTAGAATGGACAAAATAAAAAATCATAATGGATAGGATCCTCAATCTGTATCTTGATCAATTGGGCTGCAACTTACTGGAATCCTATATGAATCCATGTCTAGTGATTATTAAAGTGAGAGTGGAACAAATGAAAGTTCACCTATCCTATCAGCATCATCCCTTGCCAAAAAGTAAAGGTGCATACACACCAATCAGATGTAAAACTGCAAAGGTACGTCAAGGATTAGATAATTAAAACTGAAACCCTACCACCACATAGAACTACTTGAGTCATCAGCAACCCATGACTAGAGAGACTAAGACTAGAGAGTTCCCTATCTTATTTGAAGCTCAACAAGAACCTTGCAACATAAGACATAGTTTTTGATTCCCTAGGAGGGTAATCCCTTGACGTAGGAGCATGCATTGAAGAAGATGATCTTAAACCATTTTCAGTTGCATGAGCAGCATGGGACACATTGTTAGCTTAATAATAAACATAAAGTAGGTCTTAATTCTTAGTGCACCTGTTTCAACTTATAATGTTTACAGGAAATAGAGAAGATAAGAACTCAAGAAAGAGAAGCATAAGCAATAGGGAGAAAGTGTGAGGTAGGTGAGAGAGAGGAAAAGGAACTTGTAAGGCTTGTACATTGAGGCATTCTGAATGAATAAAACTAATCTTAAAGATTCGTGAATCTTCTCGAATACAAGTTGAAACTTGTCTTCTTGTATTCCCTGAGCTATAATTGTCCGTCAATTGAATTTAGATGAAGTTTGCCATATGAATGGCAAAATTTTCTTACGTGGAGTTGATCAATCAAAATAGCCTTGGAAGCAAAAATGAATCTAGGGTTAATTTATGGATCAACACCTAGACCTACAAACGATTATCCCCAGTTTAGGCAAAGGCGTAGAGTCAATAGCATGGTGATTTCGTGGATATTGAATTGCATCTCTAAGGACATAGCGCAAGGTTTCTCTATGCTAACAGTGCAAGAGAACTATGGGTTGATCTTGAACAGCGGTACGGGCAATGCAATGGGCCATTGCTTTACCAAATTAAGAGAGAACTAAGTTCTGTTTCACAAGACTGTTACTTGCTGCGTACTTTAACAAACTTAAGGGGTTATGGGGATGAATTAGCTTGCTTTCACACTAGGCCAGCATGTAAATGTGGGTTTACATGCGGGATTTCTGAGTTTATGAATGAATCTCAATCATCAGACATGCTGATTCAATTCTTGATGGGATTGAATGACACATATGATGCTGTGAGGAACCAGATATTAGATATGGAGCCCCTTCCCACAGTTAACAAAGCATATGCTATAATCCAAAGGGTGGAGTCTCAAAGGGAGGTGCACATCTCCTTTTCTGATATTGGTGAAAATAGTGTTATGTTAGTCAGTAACTTCAATAATAGAGCAGGTTTTCAGAACAAAAACAACTTGAGGGGGGATCGTTTTTGTGAGAATTGCTATACCCCTGGGCATACAAAGGACACATGCTTTAAGCTGCACGGGTTCCCAATTGGTATAGAGAGCTGAAGAAGTCAAGAAGTAATAGTTTAGTCCCCAACACACAAAAACGGTTTGCAGGACATGTGAATGAATTGCAAGAAACACCGCTTGAGCAGGGCATTGATACTATAAAGCTGGGATCAGGTGGACTAAATGATTCAATCTCAAACATCATTAGATAGGAGATTTGTAATGACCAGGTACTTCCTAGCATTTTAAAATTAATTATATATATTGTTTAATGTTTTAAGTGATCATTATTTTATGTGATCCTTATTTTATATGTGAATTGTGATAATGCAATAGATATAATAACTATGTTTTAACAATAAACAATTGATTTTATTTTATACTATATATATATAAATCAATATATATATTACATGTGTATTTTCAAACATTACAATTATAATGATAGAAATTATTTTATTTTGTGAAAAAGCCAAAAATATATATAAATATATATATTTCGAAATATATAGATATATATACATATGTATGTTTTGAAATTATATATATATAAGATAATATGATCATTTTTAGTATCACATGTGTAATGTACACTTGTTCAAAATGTCATTTTCATTAATAAATGCTATCATACACTTGTTATAGATAAGATAGGCTATCTTGATTTCAAGACATTTGTATTAATCCCTTTTAACTAGGAAACCACTTATAGGGATTAGCTTGAAACAGGTAACACTTGTTGTCATCTTCTTAAAATATGATAATATTAGAGTAACACTCACCTAAATTAGATTGACATATATAAACCTAGCATAACACTTGTTAACCATCCTCCTAAAGTAGGATAGCATTCATACACTTGTAACCATCCTCTTGAAATAAGATAATTAGGGTGACACTTATATAATTTAGGTTTACATGTGTGCAAAATTAGATCAACAACTTGTATGGAGCATCTTGAATAAAATTACACTTGGTTTCATCTTCGTGAAGTAGAGTTACATTCATGTACCTTGGAGTTTCATTCGTGTGAATTAGGTTAACACCTACATAACTTAGAGTACCACTCGTGTGGTTATGTAGTAGAATTCATTTTAATACTAAACTTAGTTGAAATAATTCATTTAATGCTAAAGAAATTCTTAATAAAATAATACTATCTCGTAGGACTAACTACTATAAATAGAGGATTTGGTCTCAATTGTTCAACACACACCCCCTACACAACACACAAAACTCACAGCACACACACTCACTTCTACTTACTTTTATACAAATAATTAAATAATTAAAAATAGTGAAGAAAAATATAATTAAATAAGGTAGGAACTTTACTTAATTTCACAAGTAAAGGTTCTTACTTTAATTCATAAATACTATACTTTAATGCATATAGTTTAGATAATGTATGTAGTTTAGAAATTGGTATGAATTATGATGCTCCCGAGGGGGCAGCAAACAGGACGCACGATAAGTGTACGGGTGTAGAGAAGCAGGACACGTGATGAGGATACTGCATCGGGCTCAGGAGCATCAAACAGGACGCATGATAAGTGTACGGGTGTAGACAACTAGGACACGTGATGAGGCTACTGCATCAGGCCTCTTCAGCATCATAATTCATACCAATTTCTAAACTGCATGCATTATCTAAATTGCATGCATTATCTAAACTATATGCATTAAAGCATAGTCTTTATGAAATTAAGCACAGTTCCTACCTTATTTAACTACACTGTTCTTCCACTATATAATATATAGAGTGTTTGTATAAAAGTAAAGTAGAAGTGAGTCTATGACGTGAGTTGTGTGTGTTGTGTAGGGTGTGTGTGTTGAACAATTGAGATCAAATCCTCTATTTATAGTAGTTAGTCTTAAGAGATAGTATTATTTTATTAAGAATTTCCTTAGCATTAAATGAAGCATTAAATGAATTCTTTCAACTAAACTTTGTATTAAATGAATTCTTCCACATAACCATACAAGTGGTATTCTAAGTTATCTAGGTGTTAACCTAATTCACATGAATGGCACCCTAACTTACATGAATGTCACTCTACTTCAAGAAGATGAAACCAAGTGTAATTTTATTCAAGATGCTCCACACAAGCTGTTGGTCTAATTTTGCACACATGTTAACCTAAATTATATAAGTGTCACCCTAATTATCCTATTTTAAGAGGATGGTTACAAGTGTCTGAATGTTATCCTATTTTAGGAGGATGGTTAACAAGTGTTATGCTATGTTTATATATGTCAACGTAATTTAGGTGAGTGTTATCCTAATATTATCCTATTTTAAGAAGATGACAACAAGTGTTACCTCTTTCAAGATAATCCCTACAAGTGGTTTCCTAGTTACAGGGGATTCGGGTCGTGGCAAGATTGCTAGATACATGAGGGGGCGGGCTGCAGCAGAAAGTGCAGCAGGAGGAGAACTTGTCAACTTTGCTGTTGACTTTGCTGGTAACACTTTATCGTATAGCCTTGCCTGTCTTGACTTGTGGAAATTTGGTCAGTGGACCTTTACAGGTCCGTTAAGGCACAGGTGTGCCAATTTTGACCTCTTACTTAACCCTTGTCTGCCTACAAAACCAACCCCTATCCATTTGCCTGATGGTACCACTCAAATGGTCACCCATATTGGCCAAGTAAACTAAGCCCCTAATATTAATCTGCAAAAGGTTCTATTTGTTCCTAGCTTCAAACACAACTTGGTATCTGTCCACCAGCTTGTAAAAACACACTGATTTAGCTTTGTTGTCTTCCAATCTCACTGTCTTTTGCAGGACCAAAAGACTAAGCAAGTAGTGGCTGTTGGGAACGTCCCTGGATTATTATATGTGTTGGATCAAGATTCCTTTCTTTGTAATTCTATTAATTCAATTACTTTCATTCCTTCTTCTCCCTGTGACTATCATCTTGGTTTGTCATCTTCTAAGTCTACTCAACAGAATCCATCTAGTCTCAATGAATTTAAGATTCCGACTGATTCTATTGCTTGTAATAGTTCAAACTCTGGAAATAAATTTGTTCCTGGTGATATTTGGCATAAAAGCTTGGGTCACGCCTCTGTTAACACCATGAAACACCTCACTTTGCCTTCGAAATTTTCAGATAACCATTTTGAGTCATGTGAAGTATGCCAGTATTCTAAACAACACAGAATTCCCTTTAACGTTAGCTCTATTCAAACTTCTCATGCTTTTGAGCTTGTTCATGTTGATCTTTGGGGAACATATAAGAAGCCCTCTCTGTCAGGAGCACATTACTTTCTGACCATAGTTGTTGACTTTATTCGCAGCACTTGGACTTATCTCATGCCTCACAAACAATCCACATACACTGTCCTACACAACTTTGGCAACATGGTCCAGACTCAGTTTAATGGACCTATCAAGATTCTCAAGTCTGATAATGGGACGGAGTTTGTTAACTATGTCAAGAATTGTTTTCAGCAAGAGGCATTTTACACCAAACCTCCTATCCTTACTCTCCACAATAGAATGGGTTGTGCAGAAAAAACATAGGCACTTGCTTCAGGTTGCTACAGCCTTGATGTTCCAATCTAGTTTACCAAACAAATTAAGGGGGGAATCTATACTCATTGCTACTTACCTCATAATTAGACTCCCAAGTCACCTTAATTGGAAAACCCCATATGAACTCTTGCTTCAGAAACCTCCAACATATGATCATCTTAAAGTTTTTGGGTGTCTTTGTTATGCTGTTAACACTGTCACGATCCATACTTCATTAGCTATATCTCGAATGTTACACATAAAAGTTCTTTTATTTAATCATACATGATAGAGTATTGAAAACGTAACAATGATCATTTTCTTTCGAAGTACAAAACAAACGAGTAACTAATTCTTTACTTCATAATTCCCTATAGTATCGCCTGCTATATCCTTGCAAACTTCTTCCCTTAAAATAACGTACATAAACAGATCAATATCACAGTTGAGTAGAAATTTTAACCAAATCATATAAGGTGATAGTATGTGCATCAAAGGTATATAAGCATATTCTGTCACATAATTTCAAATTTCTTTTACCTTTCAAATTTCTTTTACCTTTGGATCACAATTAGTGATTTCAACTTCCTTGTAACTCCCAACACATTTCTCCTTTCCTACCTTACTCTCCAACAATATCAATTCCTACTTTATTCGCCGGTGGTCGTACCTCGAGGTTACGCCAAATTCCTACGACCCACTTCAGTACACGGAACACTCCGTCCAAGTAAGGTGGGATTAGGACCAGGGATGGCAAGAACATATATTAAGACCGGCAAGCCTGTTGCTGCCGGGCCGAACTCTGCCCCATCCCCACCGTAACACATCGGGGCCCAGCATGCACAATTAATTTTTCACATAAACATATGAACATGCTTTTGCACATAGAAAACTTAATTTCAATTAAACATGATTTGCCTAACATGATAAGAATATAAAACATATTATAACATAATTATATCTAACTATATGCAAGCATAATGACATATGCTATGAACATGAAATAGATGATTAGAAATAAGAATTGTAAATTAAAATTCTCATATAATTTGGAAAAAACCTCTACCTTAGAAAACTTAGAAAACTAGTCTCCCTAGGGTAAAGATATATGTATATATATGTGTATGTATTTGTGTATGTGAAGAGGGTTTCAAAAAGGTAATATATATATATATATATATATATGTATTCCCGTGTGTGTGTGTGAGTGTGTTTGTGTGTGGGTTGAAAAAAGGGAGATGAGGCCTCTATTTATAGTGTTTTCAACTAGAGACAAGATTATTATATGAAAATATCATGTTGCATTTAATGGACCCTTTACAACTAGGCTTATACATTAAATGTGATCATACACATGTGAGTCTATTATGTCCACATGTTAACCCTAGTTGTTTTTATGTGTCAGTCTAATATGGTAAGGTGTTAGTCTAGTTTTACATGATTCTTACAAGTATCCCTACCTTAAACCCTAGCCATACATTTGTATTAATACATATGTAAGATTCATACATTTGTATAGTTAGGTGTAAAGTATCATCAATTAGAGAAAATGACATGAAAATTACATGAAGATGACATTGTATACCTCCATATACATTTATGCACGAAAATTATATATGTATTTTTATAAAATATAAACTCATATGTAGGTATGTATATATACTCGAATATATACATATATATTTATACTAGTATTTGTCATACACATATATGTATATATATATGTCATAAAAATAAAATAATGCCTAATATATGTCAAAATATAAATAATCTAAATACAATGTATATAATTGGCCACATATGTATATTTTTGTATCTATATTTTTGGCTTATATATGTGTTAGCATATTCCTAAAATATCACATGATTTACATATAAAATAAAGGTCACATAAACGATCATATAATTATGAAATAATAGTATAATTAATGTTTTAAAATAACAAGAAGTACCGGGTCATTACAAACACAGCTCCTCACAAAGACAAGTTTGCATCAAGATCATTTAAATGTATCATGGTGGGCAATAGTATGGGACAGAAGGCCTATAAACTTTACAATCTTCATTCACATGTTCTTTTCTCCTCTAGAGATGTCCATTTCCTAGAGCACATCTTCCCTTTTCTAGCCGCTCAACCTTCTGTTGCTACACCATCTCTCCCTTCTCTAGATTCGAAGACACCTTACTCTCAGAATCTCATGCTCCTTCTACTCCTCCATCACCATCTCCTGATCCTCCAAGTCTTTCACATACAGCACAGGAGCTTCCTAATATGCCACACCTGCAAGGTCTAGCACTAGAACCCCTAGACCCCCCGCTTGGTTACAAGACTATGTCTGTAACTCTACTTCTTATGTTAACAGTCTGAATATGATCATGATCACTGCTTATTATATAGGCACACTGCCACTTCTTATCTTGCACTCATTGTCTATGTTGATGATGTATTGATTACTGGGTCTGAAATGGATGACATTCATGCTCTCAAGCCGTTTTTAAATGCTACTTTCACTATCAAGGATCTGGGATTGGTTAAGTATTTTTTGGGGCTTGAAATTGCTAGAAGCCCTTCTGGTGTAGTAATCACTCAACGGAAATATGTGCTAGACATCTTCAAAGATGCTAGTATGGCACATGCAAAGGATGTGGATACACCTTTGCCTCGGGGGCACAAGTTCTTAGATGATAACAGTCCCTTGTATTCTCAGCCAGATCAATATCGAAGACTTATTGGCATATTGCTCCATTTGAACTTGTCTAGGCCTGATATTTCCTTTGCAGTCCAAAAACTCAGTTAGTTTGTTAACAGGCCAACTCAAGCACACTGGGATGCTGCCATTTATGTTCTGAGATACCTCAAGGGATGTCCTTCAGCTAGGCTTTTCTTTCCTTCCAACAACTCTCTCAAGTTGACTGCCTACTCGGATGCAGATTGGGCCAATTGCAATCTCTCTCTCTAATCCACCACTGGCTATTGTGTTTTTTTCTGGGGGTGCTTTGGTTTCTTGGAAAACTAAGAAACAAAATACCGTTTCTAGATCCTCCTGGAGTCTAGCTACCACCGTCTATGAGTTATTGTGGATCACTTACATTCTCAAGGATTTTCAGGTCCCTTGTTCTCTGGCCATTCAGCTTTGGTGCGACAACCAAGCTGCAATACACATCACCGACAATCCTATTTTCCACGAACTCACTAAGCATTTGGAGATTGGTTGCCACATCGTGCGCAACAAGTTCAAAGAAAGCTTTGTCATCCCCATTCACATTCCTTCTCATTTGCAGCTTGCTTATTTTTTTACAAAGGGGCTGCCTAATTCCACATTTCATGGTTGTTGTCCAAGTTGGATGTCATGTATTTACAAGCTCCCAACTTGGGGGGGGGTGTTAGTGTAATTTATTTTTCTCTGACTTAGTTAGCTTTGTTTAAGTTGTGAGTTAGATGTGTTTTTCTCTTAGCACGTTTTTATTAGTTAAACGTGTTAGGACAGGCTTTATTATGGTGCATCTGGGTACACAGGATCACCGTCTTCTTTCATCCATGTATATATACCCCTTCTGTAACTAATTTTTGATCAGTTAGTTACGCAATGAAAATATCTTTCACCAAATTCTCTCTTCAATTACTCTGCATAATTTCTTCAGTAATTGAATGTCACATTTATCTTGTTTGATTCATTCCTCGCAAAAATCATCCATTGTCATACTTCCTCTACGCAGCTTACAAAAATATCAGATTCTAATTCAAATAGTTAACAGACTTAGCCAACTAGAATTCAGCTAAAATATCATAAAGTAGTTCTACCATAAACTGTAGTCAACAAAAGTAGATGCCTATTGAATTGTCAAATCCTTAAGATACCGAATCAGAAAATATGACTAGATTCCGAAAATTTAAGTGACCAGAACCAAATGCCAGATTAAACTGTTAAGATGTAATGTTTCCATACGGAGACCCAAACCAACAAAGTTTGACCTATAAATAGACCTTGGAGCACTTTATCATCAATACAAAGTCAAGATGCTTTAGGAGAGGTAGTTATACTAGTTTAACCTTCAGCTGCGCCAGAGTTAAAGAGTATGTTGCACATAAGGTTAGACAGTCCGTCTAAATCCTTTGATAGTTCTGAATAAAAATGTCAATTTAAGTGAACTAGGGGAAACTAGAAAATAGTTTAAGGAGAAAATGACATTATCTTGACTGATGCTTCTTAATATTCATCAAAAGAAAAGCTTTTTAATGAATCTCCATGTACTATCATGTGATTATGCAACATGCTTTCAAGACACGATACATGCATTAGTTATACTAGAATACAGGCTGTCTTTTAGCGAAGGTAAACTACATTATTACCTATACTCGAAACATTCCATGTGAAACAGACCCATAAATAGTAGCAAAATATATCAAGATCAGCTTGGAAACAATTTGATTTTACCAAGTTCCAGTATCATTTTTTAAACGTCATTTCTAGTACGTACTCTATCATATTCACTCAAGCAAAATTTTTTCCTTTTCTTTTTTTTTTTTTTTTGTTTACATGAGAGGTTTCATCTCAAATGTTACTTCTAGCCAAGAGACAACCAATCAGAAGCAAATCAACCAAACAGCAAACACCGACTGACCTACTGCTCCTTCTCCAGGACTTTTTGCTGCTATATATGCAAAACCAACATCTGGAAACAAGCCAATGCCATTCTCCGGCATAGCAAGAACAGTTTTCTGACATAAATGTATATAAAACATCAGACAATCAAGATCTTTATCCACTAAGCAGAGACACAAAATCTATCTGGAATAGAAAATTAATTACCTCAGTGATGAGCCTGTAACGGCCATGACCAGATAGACCAATGCCAAATCCCATTGTTATGCCATCCATAAAGCAGATATAAGGCTTTTTGTACTCAAAAATTTTGCATATGAGCGAATATTCAGCAGTGAAAACCTAGTGAAGAACTCAAGATGAGGAATTTCAGAAGAGCGTTTTTTAAGAAAATTTTGCAACAGAAACCTAGATCTAACAACTTTGCAGAATATACTAGATTACATAAAGCATGAAACTCACTTTGATAAACTTCATATAAAGTTTCAGGGAAGGTTAAAGAACATTGAGCCAAATTTCCTTCCCCGAGAGTCAAAGAAATTATACCAACCATTCTTAGAAAAACTGATTCTTTCCAATAGGCAAAATTAGGAAGCATGTACATCACGAATGCATCAATGATAAGCAATTATAAACTATAAACATAATAATACCCAACTTTTTGTTTGCTTAAATCAACAACTCTCAAATTATAAGTCCAGGACAATAATTCATGTATATATAGAAAATTGCAAAATGTGCATGTCCTAAAAATGCAAATGAACTTGACCTCAAACTGCCAACAAGGGCTTTCAGTTCAACACCCTACATTAGCCTATAAACTCCTATAAGGAGCCTTGAACTGAGAAAAATCCCAAATTTTCCTCCTAAAATAATTTTTTTTTTTTTCAGTCCAAGATTGTCTACATCATTCTCCCCAAGCTGAAGAAAACTCAAATCACTTGATTTGACATGCCGAATGAGTTCATTTTTATCTGAAACAGTATGATTGTATGATGTTAAAGAAGGCGAAGCACTGTAAGCACCCCTTGAAGCTTTGGGGTAGTTCAAGGAGGCTTAGAAGATATACTCCACTGTCCCTTGAAAGTCATGTACCACCAATTAGCTAATAGGGCTGATTTGAAATATATTGACTAGTGGTTTCATGGTGGCACAAAATATCAAATATTTTTCCTTTACTCTGTAAGGTCTTATGTTTCCTGCCTTACCTATATACTTGATCTCCAGTTCTCTCTTAATTCTTAACAGAAGTAAAATTTACAGCTTCATTAAGTGGGCTTCAGTTGACCAAAAGAACAGGTGTGAATCTCATGGGGTTGACCCAAAAGAGTTATGTGAATCTTATGGGCATAATGTCAAAAAAGAACAGGTCTTCTTTCTCATCTAATTCAAACATTATGCTTTCATAACCCTATCAATTGTTTTTTTTTTGTAAACTTTCCAGCCCGTATATTATCAAAAATCCACCCATATTTACATTTTCTAGCAGCTTCTTGAAGGAAATAATTATAAGATACCAGCCATACATCAAACCTTTTGCCAATTGACAGGGTTTATACATATCGGACTGCATATACCATATGCAATGTTGCCAATGTTATTCTGCCCATTTGGGGGGACAGAAAAGTCCAAAACAAAACAAAGCGTCTTAATTCAACAAACAAGAACTTTTTTCACTTCTTAGAAGAGTCACTTATAGGAGCTCACAAGTATTTTAAATCTAAGGGGAAATTTCATCTATTTTTCAAGTTCATTATTTATTTGAAGAGCTTTAGTCTACACACGACAGTAGTGCTTCTATTATCAGATTCTAGAATTCCTGAAACCATACATGGTATTGATTATTTTGCCTTATTAAAGCACAAAATCCCCAATCAGTAAACTAGCTGACAAAGGAAGTTTACAATTTTGAATGGTCAAAATAGTTAAACAGTCACATTTACAAACAAAATGATTCCCTAGGCCTGGAAATGTCCTAAAGCAAATTGTTCAGTCAGGGATGATACAAGACCTCAATCATATCTGACTGTTGATTTTTTGTTGTAATCTGCTTCACATCACCACCTGCACAGGAAGTAGTTAACTAGGAGTCTTAGGCTATTAGCAGCCAATTCTTCAGATTCCCTCCAATTAGTTTTTGACAAAGTGATTCACCAATACAACCATCAAAGTAAATCAACAAGAGGGGTAAAAAAAGCCAAATTTGCACATTGCTTTTCACATGGGGAACTATCAGACAAAGTCACAGCATGCAACAAGCACTTGTAGCAGATAGTTCATGTCAATATAAAACCTTCTGCACAAGAGGAGTCGTTTTGTCCTTTTGAATTTCAGCAACAACACCCTTAATATCCATCCCTGCATTGGTCAATGTTACCCTCAAAACCTTGCCAAACACTCATGAAAAAGGTAATATTAATAACTCCTAATGAAACCTCACTAATACACTAACCTCACAGTAAATTACAAAACATAAATGCAACTGAATTTAGCTAAAGAAACAAGATAGGCGCATTAAATAATGGAACCTGCTGAAAATGCACGAGACGAGCTGCTTTCGACCAAGACACATTTCACCCTCGAGTCTGCTTCCCATTCATCAAGAAAACTCTTATATTTGACATCCATATCTACATCAGATCCCAAAGTCAAACCTCAGTTAGCAACAGATAATTCTGGGAGTAACCAGGAACTTAATCTCACGAAAGTAGTAAACAAACTCGAGTAGAGGTTCAAGGAGGTCGAAACCTAGGTTCAACGCATTAAGGGCTTTTGGGCGATCAAGAGTGATTAGAGCAACGCCGTTTGGGAGCACATTTCCTCTGACGAACTCATCGGCCATATTCGCAAAGCTTCGCACCCTTGGGCGGCTGAAATTGCAGGGTTTTGTAAAGCAGAAGGAGGTGCGGACGACAGAGACAGTGGGGAGAGGACTTTGGATTAGCAGCTGAAACAAACTGCGCATGATTTTCACAGGAACGGTAAGCGAATTTCTGTGTCCTTTTAATTATTGAGAGTTAACTGCATATTCAAGTGAATTAGTAAAATCTCACAAAAATCAACTGCCGATGAAAAAACGAAATGGCCAAAAAGGCCCCCATGTTATTCAAAATTTCTATCTCAACGGGACTACCTACTCGAACCAAGAATCTCCTCAATAGGACTTTGCTCTCCTCAACTTGTCCCTAGCAAACCCCCAATCGAAATCCTTGACCACGCTCTGCTCGAGTCTATCCCTCAAGGATACTTGCCCCATGTAGGGAAACATGCTATAACACTTCCACATTATGCAAGTCCACGGTATCAAGGATAACTTTGCGACTAAATTGCTCGTAACAACCTTTCAAGAAGTGGCGTCCACATGGTATGTTCGACTAGCCCCAGGCTTCGTCAAGAGTTATGATGGTTTAAGTAAAAAGTTTGTGAGCCATTTGCCTCAAAAGGCATAGCCAAACTACCCACTGAGTCCTGTACTCGATCAAGCAAGAGGAAATGAGTCATTAACGGCTTCTTTAAGAGATTTAACACTTAACTTCTTAGGGCGCATGCATTTACTTTGACAAGTGGGCTTGTCATACGTTTTGATTTTAAATTGGTTTAGGGGGGTTAAAGGTGTGGGCCCAAATAACCAAAGTGTTGTTGACATTGGCTGACTGTTGAATAATTTTTAGACTCCAAATTACCAGTGTTATTTACTTTGGGCTAGAATTTGCAATAGATAAACACTGACTTTACCCAATTTACCCTTGTTAGTAAAGATGATTAATCTCCCTATTTTTTCGCTCTCACTCTTTGAGACTGATTTCGATGGGGCTTCGCTTATGGGAAAATCGATAGGCGAATTTCAGCTTTCAATGTCATCGCAATCATGTATGTACATCCTGTAAGTAAGATTATTATTTTTTTTTTTTTGGGATTTTTGGTCGAACTCAACCTGATTAGTTTGATTTTTTTGTTTTTTTTTGGTTTCTAATGTCGTTTGTCCCCCCCCCCCCCAATTTCTACCCTAATTTTCCCCCTTAAATTCCATGTTTCTTGATTAGGGCGTCATGAGGTAGGATTAACCAATTTGTTTTAGTTGAAATCTTGAATACCGTACATGTGGAATAATTGTTAGCAAAGTATGTGTGAATATATGCTTTGTCCTCGTTTGGAAGAACAACAACTATTTTTTTTTTCAAGTATAATATAATATTTTGTTTTGTATATTAGGAATCAAATAAAGTTCAAAGAGTAGCCAACATATTTGTATATTAAATTGTGAACCAAAATGCTTTAAATGCGTCTGTAAGGCATTGTCTCATTGGTCCGATCGTAATGCAATTTCCGTTTTCGCATGGGGATCTTTGTATGGGATTTTGGTGTACTTTTACTACTTCCATTGCATCACTATGTTACAATTTTATGAAGTTGATGTATTTGAGTTGCTCGTGCAATGTTGTAGTATTTGTCATTCTTTGTATTTGTTACTATTATGATATTGAGCTAGATAGGAGCACTAAGTTGTTTGATTGCCTAAATATGTGATTTATCACCATTTATGCAGCCCCTTAAAATTCATTGAAACTGTGTTACTATTATGTTCAATATTGTTGCAGATGTACGAAGGTTTTCAATTACCATGCGAGTGCGACCGTGGTAACAAACTGTATCTACACACTAGACCGAATGCCCTTAATCTGGGTCCTTTTTTTTTTATCAATGCCCAATTCAATCGAAAATGGGAATGCATGTTCATTTGGGCTGATGAAATTTTTGAGATACATTGGAATAATAATTTCACAAATACTTGTGCACCAATAACCACGCACAAAGCGCAACCGAACAACCACATATGGCAAGTCCTGGCCCCCACCCCATTAATCAAATCTCCGACAAGTAGAAATATTTCAGTGGATTTTCGCAACATAGACTCACACGCACTATTGTACTATTGTATGGACAACATTGATTCAGTGTTTGCCTTGGTTGTCGTCTATTTGGCATTTGTTATAACTGTACTTACATTTTGATCGGGAATTGTAATTTCATAGACCCAATATTGTTGTCGTAATGGTTGTCGTTTATTAGAAGCATTTCTGTTTGTCGTGGTTGGGAGGAGTTGAATTGCAGTGGACATTTTGTGTCGCTATTATGTGTAACTAACCATTTTATCAAGTGATGTATAAAGAACTCTCATTGCCTTTTGGAGATATGTTGTTGACATCTTTGTCTTTAATATGGGTGTAAGTGGTATGTTAATCACGTTAACTAGTTAGCAGAAATCATTTTGTGAGTCAATGGAATTCATTTAGCTGTTGCTCGTGAATACTTATTTTTCTCGCATGCAACTATTGACTCTGGTAGTCATGTGCAAGTAAGCTAAGACCTATGTTAAAGGTTACATTGAGTGGCAGATTTTGTTAAGTGTGTGGTTAGTCTTACACCGAAAGAACATGCAATTGTAGTGGGTAAATTCGTTTGATTACTAGGACAAGTTAAAAGTACTTATTAAAAACAACAAGGATTGGAATGACAAATCTTTTTTTTAACTCCGATGAGGGGTGTACGCCATCACCCTTGTTC